>JAJOOO010001364.1:0-42582 GCA_029582685.1 Solanum piurae | reverse complement strand
CTCGTTTGTATAAATCGTTGACAAAAATATTTGTATATCAAAAATTGCTCTCTCTTTTGCTTTATACAAACATAAATTATACATTATATTTGTATAATATGTGTTTATATAAAACGAGAAAGAGAGAAAGGCAAAAGAGAACTGGGCAGGGGAATATTTGTATTGTATAATTATAAGTGTATAAGACGAAAATATATGTATTAGCATGTGTTTATATTATTTTCTTTCGCTTTATACAAACATAAATTATACATTATACAAACATAAATTTTACATTATATTGTATAATTTGTGTTTGTATAAAACGAGAAAGAGAGAAAGGCAAAAGAGAACTGGGCAGGGGAATATTTGTATTGTATAATTATAAGTGTATAGGACAAATATATATGTATTTGCATGTGTATATACAATTTTCTCTCACTTTATACAAACAGAAACACAATTTTTACAATTTTGTTGTATAAAGTGAGAGAGGCGAGCACAGAGGGAGCGAGCAAGAAAGGGAGAGCGGCGAGCGAGAATTTGGAGGGAGAGAGGCGACTGACAAACGTTTGCTACGGGGCACAATTAAATCAAACAGTAGTTACTCTATTTATTTTAGATTATAAGTTTGCCATTCTGTACAATTATCCCCTATAACAAAGTCCTGATGTAAGTCCACTGGGGATGCCTAGAAGCTAGAGGTGTGCCAGTGACGTACGTTAGGGCGATAAAGTACATGTATGTGAAGACAAAATTTAAGTTAGAATGGTCGAAGGAGACTTGGAGCACTTTTCATTTGAGATGAAGTTGCATTAGGGATTAGTTCTTAGCCCATTTCTTATTTGCTTAGTAATGAATGATTGAATGAATTGACGTGGTATTTTCAAGATGAGGTGTGATGATGTATGTTATTTATGTATGATATAATGATGATTGATGAGACACGCTAAAAATATATTGGAATGTAAATTTAGTGATGCAATGCATTAGGCATACGTGGAATGAGGATGTGGTGTCCAATCAAGAACTCTCATGTTGATCAGAAAATGCAAGTTGTGGACATGAGGATGCTAAGATGGATGTGAGGGCATATTAGGATAAATAAGATTAGGAATGAGGATATCCGAGAAAAGGTGGCATTGACCTTCGTGGTGGATAAGATGAGAGAAGCAAGGCTAATGTGGTTTGGACATGTGAAGTAGACAGAGGTGTATGCAGGAGGGGGTCACCGGGTTCACGTGAACCCATGCTCCCCTCTAGAAATCATATATAGTAGTGTTATATTTTTAAATTTTTTGTTAAATATAGATGTGTGAACCCACAATCGAAGTATCATATAATGAAATGATGATTGGGTGCACCTCTCAGTGACATTAGAAATTTGAATTTTGTATCTATCTTGTACTATTTTTCTTTTTCAAATTAGGTAACACCTCTCTAAGTGGCTATTGGTAACATTTTTGGAGTTATAATTAATTAATCATTTCAATTTTGGACCTATAGATTTAAAATTTTAATTGTTTTCAACGATACGAAACTAAGTGTCAAACCAATTAGATTCACCATTTCACAATAGTGCACTGTGCACCCATCATTCCAAAATCCTGGATACGCCTCTGAAAGTAGGGATGCACAAATGCCTCTATGAGGAAATGTGAGAGGTTGGATATAGTGGGTGCGATAAGAGGTAGTCGTAGGTCAAAAAATATTGGAGAGGGGTGATTAGACAGTACATGACTCAACTTCAGATTATTGAGGATATAACCTTACATGGAAGGGTGTGGAGGTTGTGTATTAGAGTAGAAGGTTAGTAGGTAATTAAATGTTGATTGCTTTAATATCTAGCTATCCTCATCTATTATTGTTTATTGTGTTTTGGTTATCTTACTATTTTGTTATTGTTATTATTCTTTTCTTGTAGACATTAACGATGAATTTTATTATTTAGTTACGAATTTAATCCATATCTACTTTATGTTTTTTTTAGTAGTTATTTATCTACAATCATGAAGGAAGAGAACTATTTTGATGATCATAAGGGTCTTTACTTCATTCAACAACCAAAAACATAATGATCCATGTATATCTCAACTAACTACATAACCTCCAAAAAAGATTTGGTCAGCAAAATTCATTAAAATTGAAAAGTAAAATAGAAGTGAATTAATCTTGACCAAATGCTAATGAACCCACACATAACTAACAAGAATCTACAAAAGCTTATGATCTAAATTTCTGGAGCCACGTGTACTTTTTAACAAGTTGGCCTCTTTTAATGTTTGTCCATTTTTTGTACTTGTACGGCTCCTATTGTTTTTCCCACAACATGTCTGGTTACATTACATATAACTTGAAGATCGTACGCAAGATTTTACGTAAACAGTGTTGTTATCTATGTGTCTATGGATGGAGATAGCCGGAAAGGGTACATTCGCGAGCCCCCTTCATCGAAAGTTTCAATATAATGTTGAAAAACTATCTTTAATATATATATTATAGGTATTGAATCGATTAACTTTTATATATTTCTGATAGATTCAATTTTCATTTTTTTTAGGAAAATGAATTTTTTGAATTTGGTCAACCATTAACGAATAATTCAATCACAGACACAATAGACGGATTTAGTCAAGGCAAAAATTGTCATGGCACTATGACATTGTGGCCAATCTGCCTTTATAATGTAAAGTTTAATAATTCCATGCATGAATAGAGGCAGCATTTAAGTATTTTTGACTTTATTTTGGTTTTGTCTACCTCATAAATCATTTTAGATTATTTGGTGGTTGGGGTGGGCATGAGGGGTATGGCTAAATTCATGGCATTGCATTTGTCACCTAATTTGTTGTCTTCCCCTATAGAAAGTTTGGTTATGGCATGACATTAATGATTGAAAAAGGTGATCCTTGTTTGATATTGTGTATTATGTCATCAAGAAAAGGCCTTGGTAGTATATTGTACACCTTAAGGTACTAATTGGTTGTCTTTTCTTGTATTATAACAAATATTAATTAGTGTAACTCTTAGGAGTTCATGATTTGGTTTAGGGGCTATATGTATTTATGCAACTAGCCAACTGTTAGTAATATGTGAAATATTATATGATGAATAATAATATGTGGATATTGATTATCTTAAGGGTCTTTCTTTTATTTGTATTTACTTATTATACAATATTTTCTCATAACTTAAGTATATGTTACTTCCATCTTATTTTTGAGTCGAGTTTACTGAATAGTGATAAAATTTGTCTTGGATAGACTAGGGACAACGGGGGGTGGGGGTGGGGGGGCAATTTTCATTTGATCGATAGAATTAATCATATTTTCACTATTGTTGATTGACTATAGCCAAATATTCTCTTAAGATACTTATTCAATATTGACGCGGTTATGAACCTTACTATAACATGATAGAAGAAAGAGAGGCCACTTAAATAGTTGTCTCCGTTTATTTGTTATGTTAGAAGTTTAAAATAAAGATATATTTTTTTATTTTGTTCTTAATAATAATTAATTTTTAAGACTATAAACATCTCAATAGAGTAACTATTTAATGAAGGAAGATTATATATTTAATTGTTTGATTTATCCATTAAATAGGCTGGTCTTTAATTTTTGGACTTAGCCACCAAACTTATACCTAGAGGAGAATACGTTTTTTTAAGGATGTAGTGAATAACTTGTAGAATATTATATAATGCGAAAAACTATAAACTAATTCCCCCGAAAAAATAGAGGCAAAAATGCAAATAATCAGAAATTATAGTTTAAGATATATTTTTTTAAAAAGGCATAAAAGAAAAACAATATCAATAATAATTTGAGACGGAAGAAGTAAATAACACAAGATATTTTCAATTTTCAATTTTGTAGCCCGTCAGGTAAAAATAATAAACCTCTCGAACCGATATATAGATAATATTCTTTTCATTTCATATTAGTTGATTATTTTTCTTTTTACATGCTTATTAAACAATAATAAATAAGAAGATAATTTTACTAATTCACTTCTTAAAAAACTTCTTCTGAATTTTACAAACAAATGTGAACATTTAAAAAAAAAATTAATTGCAAGTGTAATATAGGAAAATTTTAATTATTGTTTTTTGAATTTAGTAAGGTGGACAACTAATATGGGACAACTATTTTTTGTAAAAAATGATCAATTAATATGAGACAGGCTGGATTATTTTTCAAAAGATTTGTAGAATTTTTGCTGAGAAGACATTTTTTTATGTGTGTTTTTTAATTAATGAATTAAATAAATGGTGACTTTTGAGTTTTGACCGTCTTTTTGTATTGAATACAAAATGGCATTAACTTTTTTTTTTCTCTTCATATTTGATACATTTTGAATTATTGAAGATACTTTAGTGTACTTTTAGTTGTTTGTTCACGAGACTTGTTAAGTACTGAAAACAGTAATTACATGTGATAAACACATACTACTAGCAGTCAAAATTGTTATTAGTAAATTCATAAATATAAAGAAATAAATACATCAAGAAATCAAGAAAATTTAGTGTATATTTTTTATATATACATAAAAATAAGTTAACCTTATATATATAATGTTATTTTTTACTGAATAAAATTTGGAAGAACCCCCTTATTCCTACGTAGCTTTCCCCCTTACATAGCTTTGCTACTTATTACTTAACCCAAAAATATATTACAGCTATCAGAAGCAGATTCAAAATTTAAAAGTAAATATGAGATTTTAGTTCGCTCTTTTTAAAAATTGGATGTTCAAAACTGAAAATTGCGCATATTTAATGGGCTTCTTAAGATAAACAATATGCAATTCAGATCAAAATTACTGAGTTCATAGGACCTGTAATTTACACACTAAATCCACCCCCGACAATGATCAACAAAAATCTTAAAGCAAAATTGTTATTTTTACGAATAGTGATTATTCTCAAAGATAAAACTGACTCTATTTTCTTTGTACTGAATATATTCTTACTCTATTTTAATAAGTAAAAAACAAAGAAGTTTAGGTGAAACAAGAAGTTGTAGAAAAATCAAAGTTGTTAGCTCATGCTTATAAGATTGAAAAGTGAGAAAATTTATTAAGTATAATTGTAAATTTACAAAGTAAGCAGTTAAGAAACACTTTATTCATGATGGTTCCTCTTGTTTTCTAAAGGACGTGATTAATCTTGATTTTCCAATATTAATTCTCACCATCAGTTCATATTCACGATTATTCAATTCCAAATTTGCCCTTTTTGCTATATGGGGTGCGGGGTGGAGTGGGGCGGGTTGAGCTTAACCCGAAATTTTTTTAATCCACCCCGCCCCGTATAACAACTTTTTTTCATTTTCAACCCGTCCCACCCCGCCCCGCATAAATCCTCCCCGCATAACTTTTTTAATATTTTTTTCTAGTTAAGTTTGATACTAAAAAGAAAATTTATAACAATAAATTCTTTTTTCATTAAGTTGTATTAATTTAATAGGATAGTGACTTAACAATTTGTTTTGTAGGGGTCAATTGAGAAACATGTAAGAAATTGTATTATTTTATATTGAACCATTTTCATAAAACATCTCGAATATTTTAGTAGATTTATAGAAATTATCTTAATAAATACTCCCTCTGTCCCTAATTACTTGTCCGCTTTTGAATTGACACACCTATTAAGAAATCAATTAATGACATAGTGAACTTACCATTTTATCCCTATTAATTATGAAGTGGATGAAAAGTTTGCATTTTTCAAAGTAATTAGTCATTTAATTGAGGGTATAATAGATAAAAAAAATTGTTTTTTCTTGATTTGTCAAAATGGACAAGTAATTAGAGACAACTATAAAAGAAAAAGTGGACAAGTAATTAGGGACAGATGGAGTAATGCTCTATCACTCTTATAACATGTAAAAAGTTAAAATTAAATTTGAACTCATATAAAATTACATATACCCGCAACCCGCCCCGCTCCACATTAATTTAAAAAAAACCACTTCAAATCACCCCACCCAACTCCACATAGCTTTAAACCCACCCCGCCCCGCATCCACCCCGCTCATTGCCATCCCTATACCTATACAATATGATATACAATATGATAGAATTAATAGTGGAAGATTTTTTTAGTAATATTAAGGTAGTTCCTTGTTGAGGTCACTTTATGACTTTACTGTATTGAATTCAACAAATATTGGATAATTCTTTCTATTAATAGTAATTAAAATTAAATATATGATGTCAGCAACACATTGGATGGGATTTTGTCAAGTTCCAATCAATCCAGGTAGAAGATAGTGAGGTCAAACTTTATTTGATAAATTTTTAACCTAACACTTGGCAACATAAAACAAAAACAAGTTTTATTTTCATATTAAATATTTAATATTAAAATCAAATTAATATGTTTAAACTTTACTTAAATAAAAATGAATTAGATAACAGATCATAATCTAGTTCATCTAATACGATCCAACTCAATTTTTCTATTAATTCGACTATTCGGGCTTTACTTTTATCTTCCACGATATTATTCATTTTTCAATAAATACTCTCTATCAATGCTAATTACTAAGGATTAAATGGTTTAAAAAATCTAATTAATTCCTTGTTGATTTTCGAAAACAACAAAAATATTTTAAAATAACTATTTTTGGTAAGTATAACAAATAATTAAACTCACCTAAGAAAAAGAGGTTCAAACCCCCTCATATAAAATAGTCTCTAGGTGTATTCTTTCTTTTATTTATTTTTTAAAATAAAATAATATACTAATTTTATTTTTTTTAAATTTATTGATTCCCTTCACTAATCATTGTTTTAAATTCCTATACGATGGTACGGATTGTAAGTTCATCCCCTCTATACCCTTTTCCCCTCTTTGCCCTTTCATAATATGTCAATTGAATGTTGATGAAGTCAACCAACTACTCCCCTACCCCCAACTTGTACTTCTATACCCCACCCAATCCCAATTAATTTTATATCGAAGTGCAAAGTCAGAATTTGAAATTTATAAATTCAAATTTTAGTTTTACTGTTTTGGTGGCGAATTTATAGGTTAAAAAGGATATATAAACATGTTGTCTTTTTTTTTTTGTAAAATTAGATATTTTATGTATATTATTTCAAAAATTAATTTCATATTACTTGTTGGCGCTCATGCTATAAGAAAGTTAAATGATACACTTTATTGAATGTTGCGTTATTTAACTAACGAACTAGCAGGATCAATTTCACTCGATATTTTATTTTCATTTTTCTTTTAGTAGTGCGTCACTGTTTTAGAAATCCTAAATTTGTCTCCGACATATTCAATTGATATACTTAAGATAAATATAATATAAGAAGTTGGATCAAAATTACTGAATATTGTTGAACTCATAAGAGAAATTCTAGCTCTACACCTACCCTATTTTACTCACACACTCTTTTACATATATCCAAAACTTTTTTTTCGTTCGGTATTTGAAGTCCGCCTTAAAGTTTCAACTAAATTTGAATCACGCACTGCATGACTCTTTCGGAGGTAACGCTCTCAATACGATTTTATTCATACCCAAAGTTCAAATTCAAGACCGCTAATTAAAGGTGAAATAGTGTCACCACTACACCACAACTCATATTGGTACATATATCCAAAACTTACACGTGCCCCACACACTCTCTACTTTCCTCTCTCTTTCTCTTCTGTTTCTGTTTATTAGTGTATATATAAACAAAAAACATGAGCTGGAGGGAGATTCCGTGTGTTGATTCAAGCTGTATGTTAAAGGACTCCTCACCCCTACCCCACCCCTCCTCACCCCACCCCACCCTATGATAATATTATTTTATTGCCTCTAGTTTACCTATATATATATACACCCTTTGTGCTTTATTTCATTCATCAAACCATCTAAGCTTAAAACTAGACTAGCAACAAACAACATTTGAAGTACCTACTTTTGGTACCTTTGGTTCTAAAACATGGAATTTGTTTCTATGTTGTGT
Source organism: Solanum piurae (assembly GCA_029582685.1). Lineage (NCBI taxonomy): Eukaryota > Viridiplantae > Streptophyta > Magnoliopsida > Solanales > Solanaceae > Solanum > Solanum piurae. The sequence continues at coordinate 34,632 of JAJOOO010001364.1, read as the reverse complement.
TTGTTTACTTTCATTTCTTTCACTCTTCTTCTAATCCATTCAATCTTCAAGTTCTTGGCTTTTGCTTCCAAGAAATTGCCCCTTCCTCCTGGTACTTTAGGTTTACCTTATATTGGAGAAACCTTCCAACTTTACTCACAAAATCCCAATGTTTTCTTTGCTTCCAAAGTCAAAAAGTAAGTATAAAACTCAATTCACTTTCTTGACTTTTCTCTTTGTTTTCTTGATTTCAAGTTACTAATATAAAATAGGGTTTGGTTGTTTTTTGTGTTTTTGTTTAGGTATGGTTCAATATTCAAGACTTACATATTGGGTTGTCCTTGTGTAATGATATCAAGTCCAGAGGCAGCTAAACAAGTTTTGGTCACAAGGGCTAATTTGTTTAAGCCTACATTTCCTGCTAGCAAAGAAAGAATGTTAGGAAAACAAGCAATTTTCTTTCATCAAGGTGATTACCATGCCAAATTGAGAAACTTAGTCCTTCGGGCTTTCAAGCCCGATTCGATCAGAAACATCATCCCCGATATTGAATCCATCGCGATAGCATCACTCGAATCATTCGAAGGAAGATTGATCAACACTTATCAAGAAATGAAAACAGTATGTTCTCGAATTTCCAACTTACCAAAAAAAAAAACAGGGGAAAACAGAGTCCCCCCTGTTTTCACTATAAAAAAACAGAGTCCCCTGTTTTCACTATAAAAAACAGAGTCCCCTGTTTTCACTATAAAAAACAGAGTCCCCTGTTTTACTAAACATTTTTTTCGACTTTTTTGCAGTATACATTCAATGTGGCATTGATTTCAATATTTGGCAAAGATGAATTTCTATATAGAGAGGAACTGAAGAAGTGTTACTACATTCTCGAAAAAGGATACAATTCGATGCCAATTAATCTCCCCGGTACACTCTTCAACAAAGCAATGAAAGCGAGGAAAGAACTAGCAAAAATTGTTGCCAAAATCATCTCGACTAGACGAGAAATGAAGATTGATCATAGCGATTTGCTCGGATCATTCATGGGAGATAAAGAAGGACTCACTGACGAACAAATTGCAGATAATGTAATAGGAGTCATTTTTGCAGCTCGAGACACTACTGCTAGTGTACTTACATGGATCCTCAAATACCTTGGAGAAAATCCTAGTGTCCTACAAGCTGTCACAGTAAGATCTCATACACTTACTAAAAAAACAAAGAAAATTCCCAATTTCTGTTGCTCAGACTCTTCAAAAATATCATGTGTCTGACATGACTGCAATAACATTTTTGAAAAGTCCGACCAACATACGACTTCAGAATGAAATCTAATTATGTTTATGTGAATTTTACAGGAAGAACAAGAGAATATAATGAGAACAAAAGAGGTGAATGGTGAAGAAAAAGTTCTAAATTGGCAAGATACAAGACAAATGCCAATGACAACAAGAGTTATTCAAGAAACACTTAGAGTTGCTTCAATTTTATCATTCACATTTAGAGAAGCTGTTGAAGATGTTGAATTTGAAGGTGAATATTGATAGATTTATTTTTTTTAACAAAAAAAAAAGTCAAAACTATCATATTCCAATTTAGATATTTTAAATATTTTATTAATTTATTTTATTTTTTTGTAATTTTGTGATGATTTTTTTTCAGGATATTTAATACCTAAAGGATGGAAAGTATTACCACTCTTTAGGAATATTCATCATAGTCCAGACAATTTTCCTGAACCAGAGAAATTTGATCCTTCAAGATTTGAGGTAAGAAAAAATTGTAATCTTTAATTTTAAAAAAATATTTATTAATTATTTTAGTTTTTTCTAATCTTTTTTGTAATATGATAGGTGTCACCAAAACCCAATACTTTCATGCCATTTGGCAATGGGGTCCACTCATGTCCAGGGAATGAATTAGCCAAGTTGGAGATTTTGATCCTTGTACATCATCTGACCACAAAGTACAGGTCAGTAACAGAACTGAAAAAATCTCAAGAATCTAAAAAATAATAATTCCTAAAAATAGTATGTTAAATATTATTATTCTAAATTTTCTTTTTTTGTTCATTTTATGATAGGTGGTCTATGGTGGGCCCACAAAATGGAATTCAGTATGGGCCATTTGCTCTTCCCCAAAATGGTTTACCCATTAAACTCTCTCTCAAAACATCATCAACATATGCCTAACAACCATTTGAGATTAAAGAAAATTACAAAATTGTGGGTTTTTCCTCAAAAAATATATACAAATATTATAAAAAAAATAAGTTTGGGATCTCACATAGAGGCATCACATGAGCTTGTCCAGTCTAAAAGACAGGACAAACTAAGATAGACACCATACAAGCTTGATCAGTCTGAAAGTCACAATCAACACCAGGACAACAAGCATCATAAGTTGAGGACCTAAAATTGTAAATACAAAGAGTTCCCATATTACTTAAGAGATATTACATCACAAAGGGTATGATTCATTTTTTTTCCTTAAAGAAAAGGAGAAAAATAAGGAGAAGGTAATTTATTAGTGTATAACATATAGTAAGAGGAATTCTTTTTCTTTTTCTTTTTTGTAATTTTTTTTTAATATTTTAGTTTTTAAAATATTCTGACATGTAAAAGAAGTCCGCAAGGCAATTAATGAAAGGTTGATTAAGACAACACATTGTTCTGTCAATTTTTTAAGATTATTGTTGTTTATTTGGTATTGCTATGAAGATTCATATTAGTTGATAGATACATATACATCCTCATCCTTTCGATGCAGCTGCCTCCTATTCCTCATAAAAATAAATAAATAAAGAAAAAAAAGCTAGTACTATATAATAAAAAAGAAAGTGTACACTTTGTACAGTACAACTTGTACTGAATTCTTATAATTATTAATTCTTGAATCATAAAGAATCCAACAACATTTTGTTTGTCCTCCTCTGTCCTCAAAATACTTTTGTGTTTTTTTTTTTTTTTTCCATTTACATGTCTCTTAAAATAGTACTTTATTAATTAGGAGGAAATAGTACTTTATTAATTAGGAGGAGTGTTTGACTATTTTATCTTTATTTATATTTTAAGATATATTTTTTAATTGAATATTTATTTTATTTATGTATTATGATTAAGTGTTTGTGGTCTTCAAAAACAAATAATACTAAGATAAAATAAAAGTTAATTAAATAATTTTCTTTCGAGCTTTTAAAATGAAAAATATTTTTGACAAGTACAACAATCATTTTGAGACGGATGGAGTATTTAAGTGTCTTTTGTCCTCGTGTAAAGTTCTTCATTTGCTTTGAAGAGGAGGTGCACGGATGTGCCAGTATGGAGGTGTGTGAAATGTTGGTTGTAGCACGAATTAGGAGATGTAAGGTAGGTCAAAAGTGAATGGGGGGATTAGACGGGGCATGAACTTAGATGACAAGGTTTAAAAGTGTAGGACTAGAATAGAAGATTAGTAGATAATTGAGTGTTGTCGCATTTTATATGGGATAGATAGGGGGTTAGCCTCCTCCTCTCCTCTTATTATTATTATTGTTATTATTATTATTATTATTATTATTTAGTTAACTCTTATTCTTCAATAAATATTACTATATGTTACTTTATTTGCTTTATATCTTGTCATTTTATTGTCATATTTTTCTTGCCATCCTGCTTCAGGTACTTTTCTTTAGAGTTGAAAGTGTACTGGAAATAACATCTCTATCCATAAAGGTAAGAATAAAATCTAAATATATTCTACCCTCACTCAAACCTCATTTGCAGGATTACATTGTACACAATTTTTTTTTTCTTTAGAGGGGGTTCATCGGGTGTTCGGTACTCGCAATCCCACATTAAAGTCTGATTAATCTAAATCGGCCCTAGGTAGGGCCTCATTGGGGATAGTCCTCCCTGTCAATTTTTTTTCCTTATCCGAGGCTCAAATTCGAATCTCACCATTTACACCATCACATCATTCAATTTAGTGGTGTATACGATGTTGTTGTTAGTTCTTCATTTGCTTGCAATGTCGTATACAATATTTTTATACAACTAAATTTGATTAAAATTGGATAAAATGAGTCATTCTGGATTATTATTTTTACAATAGCATGAATTAATTTCTAAATAATAGAAATGATTTAACTAACCAAATAATTGATTTCCCAATTTTGTATAAGTGAACTCTAATTAATTCTGACCATCAGGCAAATTGAATTATTATATAGTTTTCAAATCTAAATTTATATATTTTACTTTTATAATTAATTGATATGTATACCAACTTAACAATTACATATCTATTTATTTTTAAAATAAATACAAATGATGAACCAATCTACTTCACCCAGAAACAAACTAAAAAGGGGAAGGAAAAGAAAGAGCAACCCTACCTATTAGTTTTTTTTTAATACGTATGATAAATCTTTACTGAATGTGACATTGGATTTATATAAAAAAAATATATATATTATAAATTTTTGGTCTAGTAGGCTCTTTTTGGTATATTATCTGATATTCTAAGCTTCACTGACTCAATTAACTTTTAAATTTGTATTGTGTATAAGATATGTAGTTGTTCCTTATAATTTGATACGAGTATTGCTATTTACAAGGATCAAAACCTAAATCTTTAATTAATAGTAAAAAAAAATCTCAATCATCCAATCTCGGTGAATGGCAAGTAATGAAAATTTTACATAATTTTAAACTCAATTGTCGAAAAAGTTCACGATAGGAATGTTATTATATATTTTGGCCAAAATCATTATGTAAACTCAATTGAACTTTACAAACTCCTTGGGAAATTATTTCGATTAGACACAAAATTTTAATAAAATTTGTAATCTAAAACAAGTAATAAATATCTATATAGTTATAAATAGAGTATAATAAACATTTCATCTTGACGAAGAACCAACCATGTTCTAAATTTTGAAATTTTGAAGATGTACATATGCACTGTTAATAGTGTTTATAACATCTATATTTATATGTTTCGTGTTAAACATACTGAATTCAGTTGAACTTCCATCTTCTATATCTTCCCATTTGAATAACAATTAATTTGACATTAATGAAGATAGGGATATATAGCAAACTGTTACATTTTAGAATTTTTACTTAAATGTATATATTTGACTTGACTTTCACAAACATGATGGATCATGTTATGTTTTATGAATAAGTCATGTCCTACTTTTGTAACTTTAATTTTTTGACAAGTGAAAAGTGCATATATATGTATGACAGGTGAACAACCTTATGTCTAATTAATTAAGAGGCAATAGTTTTCAATAGCACAAGTTTGAATCATACTACTGATCAGTATTGACTTGACTTTATCATATCGTTGGGTACAAATTTGATGAATCTCGATTCAAGTTTATAGCACGTGTTATTCGATATAACTAGTTCTCGTTCTGATCAATATTGACTTGGACTTTATCATATCGTTAGGTACAAATTTGATGAATCACGGCTCAAGTTAATTATATGTGTTATTCAATTTAACTAGCTTTCGTCGACCAACTCTCCATCATATATAGGCGTTGCATATACCTTCCTCTTAAGGACTCACCATCCTCGTTGAGGTTTGCCCAGTCATTGAACTAATTAAGGGAGTGTCAAGCTCTGATAAAATATTTATCACGATCTAAGCCCATGACACGTATTATTTGCATTGACTTTACAAACCTCATGGATTGAATTCTTGGACTACGTCATCACCGAGTTCAAAAGTACACGTTATGAACTTATGTTATGTTTTATAAAGCACGTATCAGATAAATAAAGACTAAAAATTGTTAAATCAACTGTCTCCAAAATAACTGATAATACCATTAAAGGACCGATAAACCGTTTACTTACTGCTCTTCACTTTACTCCCCTAATCTGATGTAAATTTATCTAAAATGTCACATGCACCCTTTCTTTAAAATTTTATCAACATAAATATCTATCAGTCTTTCTCTTTGATCCGTCCTCGTTGGCCTATCCTTCACATATGAGGTTATAATTTGAACAACAATGTTACAATTCTGTATCACCATGACATCTCTATCTCCTAGTTGACTTTGATATACCCTTGTTAATAACTTTATTTAAAAAATAAAATAAAATTGTACAACTACAATGTGTCCAACTGCACATGTCATCACTTAATTATCACCAGTCGTTCAATGCTAATTAATTAATTTGACTTTTTGATGGATTAAATTGCTTAGTAAAGTAGATGACTTTAATTCATGAGAACTTTTTATTATATTTATGAATTTTGGAACGCTTGTCTGTTGTTCCTGCATTCATGTCCTCTTTTTCTTCCCTTATTATCACGTGAAAATTTATCATATTTCATCTTTCTATGAGATTTTTTTTGATAAATATTTATACACATCGAATATTTATATCAAATTTATCTTAATTATCATAATTAAATGATTTATTAATCATAATTATTATACAATTGTACAAATATATCATTATAATTTTAATTTTTGTAAAAATATACCACATAAATTTATGTTATACGTCAAAAAGAATCGTTCCAATACTCTACTGATTTTTTTATACAAATATTCAATAGGGATAAATGTTTTCCTATTTTCTTGGGCATGTGTACTGAATTATTGCACTCTTATCATGTCCCTATCTTGAAAATTGGGGCTAGAACATTCAGATAAGATTGTTACCTAGTATTCAGAGAAAAACAATTCTACAAAAAAAGTGAATTTTTTTATAAAGTTTTTACATGGTATAAAATCAGAGTAGTAATGCAGTTAGAGAAGTTTTGAATTTTTTTTTGAATTTGGCTCAAATTATTAATTTTATTCTCGAATTAGTGATGGCCTTAAAAACACACATCTATTTGACTTACTAAACTCAGATATACCCTCGATCTTCCACATGACATGGTAAGTGATTTTAAACTCTTGTAGGAGTCTGGAGCCTTAATAAATAATCAAAAGAAGTATTGAAAATATCCCTAAGCTTGACGAGAATTTAAGTGTGTAGTTCACTCATGTTGTAAGATCGAGAGCGTATTTAAGTTAAGTTAGTCAAGTAAAGGGTGTTTTTAAGATTGTCAATAGTTCGGTGATAAAAGTTATAATAATCCACGCTGAATTTAAGGGTGTTTTCAATACTTCTCTCTTATTATATTTAGGGTTTTTTTTAGGGGGAGGGGGGATGACATAGTGTGACTAACAATAATTTAAATGACTCAATTTTGAACTATATGTCCCTAAATATATTTTAGGGCAAACTACATAAATCACACTAGTTTAGGTCTTAATTACTAAGATTCTCGATAGTTTTAAATATTACTTCCTCTACCATATTTCATGCTTAGGATACATGAGTTTGAATCCGCGAGATACATATTTTATCTGTTTAAATTAATTGGTTGTAACTGATTTCCTTAATTAGAGGAGTAATTGAGGATTTTCAGAATACATAAACAATTAATTCTACAAATTTAAATTAATCAAATCTCTTAATATAAGGCGGAAATCAAGGAGAGTATATATGTTTAATTTATTTTATTTTATTATTCTTTGAAATAATAAATTCATTAATATTATTAATAAAAGACAAAAACATGTATATCTTGGTCATTAACTTGATTAATTTTATTTTATTACTTTTAAAATAATAAATTTATTAATTTGATGTATCTATTATCAATATATGATGTATCCAACAAATTAAACACTCAGATACATGAGTGTCATATAAGTACATTCATATGTATCATAGAAGTATCTAGTATTAATTTCGTGTATTTATTATATGTGTCTAGTATTAACTTAATGTATCTATTTATATGACCTACTATTAATTTCATGTATCTGTTTATATGATCTAATTTTAATTTCATATATCTTTTATATGTATCTAGTATTAATTTGATGTATCAAGTATCAGTTTCATACATTATATTCAAAAACATGTATCTCGGATACATAGTAAGCATATACATATAATTATGTGTAACTAAATATGGAATGTAATTGAAACACACAAATTTAGGAATAAATCACGAGTGTGTAGTATTTGTCTTATCATTAATCTGAAGAAAGTAAAATATTTCAAAAAAATTCCCTTTATTTTAGCATCTGAAATTATTTCTCATAGATACATATATTTTTAACTCAGATATATGAAGTCTTAACTAGATATATATACACATGATATGTATTCAACATTGTTGCACTCGATGTGTATCTAATGATGTATTTGTTCTGTTAATTAAAACTTGGTGAAATTCTTCCATCTTGATTAGGCCTTTTCTATATTTAGATCTATTCTCGGTTTGAATGTTGGCGGATGAATAGTTAGTCCCTGCAATGAGAAGTTCATGAGTGAAAATAAACAAATAAAAGTTGTTTAATTTAGTATAATATTCTTAATGTGTAGTACCTTTAGCAAGAATCATCCGATTTTGAGAATTGTCAGTCACAAAAATGTTTGAGAAACAACAAAATTTATGTGTAGTAGGTAGTTTTTCCTATATTTTACCCCTAAAATCTAAAAGAACATTCCCTTCTCTTTATGGGTCTTAGTTGGTTAGGCCCATAGCATAGACCTTAAGAACTTGGGCCGCAAGCCCAAGAAGCTAACTCATGAGCCTATACATATTACTGAAATTACACACTCATACTAGGCGAAATTTCACTAATGGTTTCTTTTTGGGTATCTGCTTAGTAAATTATTCTTTTTGATTTTTTATCGTAAATTGTGGACATTTAATCATGGTCTAAAGATCATTTTTAAGCAACGCTCAATTACCTACTAATACTCGATCTACATGTTGCCCTATTTAGAGACTTTTTTTTCTTTCCGAAAATTGGGGGTAGGAAAGGGGAAATGAGAAAGGGATTAGAAGGTGGTGAATCGAATCTTCACCAATGGGGTGAAACTTCAGGTAGTCAACCAACTAAGCTATTAAGATTTACCATATTTTGGGGACGAATTATCATGATAACATCCTTAATTTTCTATTTTTAATTTAACTCTTTTTTCATTAGACAAAAAAAAAAAAAAAAAAGGACTGAAGCCAGCCTGTATGGTAATCATGTTATAGTAGTAGGTGAAAATTCCCATGCTCCACATATAATTGCTTCTCTCTCTATATATATATATATAAACAAGCAAATTAATTAAAACACCAACTTCTACTTTGGCAATTACAGTATGTACAATAATACAGCCTTTCATAAACTTAAATAATTAACATTTGCCCTTTAATTAAGACCAATTTGAATTCCTTTTGATAAATACTAAAAGAATAACAATAATATATTCAATATACTTTTACAAATGGAGTATGAAGAGCATGATGTGTATACATACGTCATCTCAATCTTATGAAGACAGATAGATTGTTTATGATAGATCCTCTGTTTAATTAGTATAACATTTCAGAACAAACTTGAAAAGAAAATACAATAGTGAAGAAGTCATGTTGAAGATAATGAATAAAAGAACAATAATAACGATAAATATATGATACTTGAAGTAAAAAAAAAACAAATGATTATATAATATTGCGATAACCATGCTCCACATTTATATAATTGCTTCTCTAATTAAACCAAAAAAAAAAACACAAGAAAACTAATTAAAGCACCAACTCTCTACTTTGGCAACTACATTATGTACAATATAAAACAACTTTTGATAATAATTAGGCCCTAATAATTATCATCTTGTCTTTTACCTCTACCAACTTTAATTCCTTTTTTAATAGATAAATTTAGAAATTAATAATAAAGCTACATTTCACATGTATAAATACTTATGTAATTTCCTCTTTTCTTCTTCACTAATCTACACAAAGCTTCTTCATATATATATTTTTTCTCAATGTTGTTTGAAATTTTGTTTTCTAGAGAAAATGAAGACTTCATTTGGTGTTTTGTTCCTTGTTGTTATACTCTTTAGCTCCTCTTTCATTGAAAATGCAGCAATGGCTACTTCAAGTAAGACTCTTTTTCCACTCCTTTTTTTAAAAAAAAAAAATTGCAAATAATATTTTTCAATTTTCACATATATGTTTTGTTTTCTTGTTATATGCTACTCCTTGCTTGCAACAACATAGTTAAGTAATTATGGCTGACTAAAAATGTTACTCACTCTGACTCAGTTTATATGACTCACTTTCCTTTTTTATCAGTTTTAAAAAAAAGACATATGTCTATATTCAGTACTTAACAATTTAACTTCAAAATATTCATTTTAGCCTTAAGGAAATCATTTTATACTCACACAAAAATCTATATGACTTATTTTTTACCACAAGTTTCGAAAGTCAATTTTTTTTTAAACTACGTGTACTCAACTCAAACTACATCACATAAATTAAACAGAGAAAGTAAGATTTTTTTTTAATTTTTTTTTTCTGTGGTCAATGATAGGTTATTGTGACCAAAAGTGCAGTGCAAGATGTTGGAAGGCAGGACTAAAGAAACGTTGTTTGAAGTATTGTGGAATATGTTGTGTTGCATGTAAATGTGTTCCTTCTGGCACATATGGAAACAAGTCTGAATGTCCTTGTTATAGAGACAAGTTGAACTCTAAGGGAAAACCTAAATGCCCTTAAATATTAAAGAGCTAATAAACTCTCTTTTAAAAAAAATGTTTTATACGACGTTAATGTAAAAAGATATTTATATTATCAGGTCACTCAAATAATGATATCTGTGGATCGGATAACACTGGATGTGACCTCATAGTATGAAAAATCTTTATACTGATGAGGTATATAATTTGAACTCAGAAAATAAACTTGTTTTATTTTACTTTTAAGTTCTTTAATTAATTTGTCTTTGTATTTAATTGGTTCTTTGCAATAAAATACTAGAAAGAGTGAGTGTATTTATGTGTATCTTAGTTCAAACATGGTTGTAATTGTGTTTCATAGTGAAAAAAAGGGAGAAAATCTCTATGTTGCTTACAATTTCTCTTGGCATTTGTATTAGTGGATAACATCTTGATGCAATATGTTTGTATGAGATTTAGGTGCGATGGGATGATTGAGATTCCTTCACCCTTAATTATAGGTCTCAAATTCGAATTTTTGGGAACGGAAAAAATCTTATTGGGATCGCGGACCGTCTCTAAAAATGGACCCTGCAATGAGCGAATTCGAATTTACTCAGACCCCAATACAAATACTGAACACCAAGTGAAAAATAAAAAAATAAAAAACGAGTTTGAACCTTGGATTTTACCTTGGCAAAAATCTGGACAGACTACTACTCCCAAAAAAAATTATCCATCTAGGTGATCTTAGTCTTATTAATTTAATTATATACAAACTTAGGTATAATGAAGCGACTATCCAAACTATGTGCATTTAATCACACTAAATAAATCGTAACTCAAAATGACATTTTTCATAGCTATATAATAACGATTCACAATACGATACAATAACATATAAGTACGTAACAATCAGAACAACAGGATATTATTTAAAATATCAATACGATACGATACAATACAATAGGTAACAATTCATCATCCTCAATCCATTAGCAATAAATTTCCCATTTAATTCATCTTCTTAGTCTTAAGTACTTGAAGCACATTTTGTGCAGTGCAATATGAAATTGCTTGAACAGTGACCATAGGGTTCACACCAAGGGCAGTTGGAAAAACACTTGTGTCACCAATAAACAAATCTTCAACTTCCCATGTTTCCCCTTTTGGATTTACAACTGATATTTTTGGATCAATTCCCATTCTACAACTTCCCATTTGATGTGCTGAACATATAGGTGTTGAGAGGTTTTTAAATCCTCTTGAACTTTCTTCTTTCACAAAACTCTCAAATTCATCAACACTTGATTCTTTCACTTTCAATTTCTTTCCTTTTACATGGTGAGTTCCAATTTCTTCTGCTCCAGCAGCTGCCAAAATTCTTAAAAGCTTCTCTATACCGACCTACATCAGTGGCGAAGTCAGAAATTTCATTAAGAGGTATTTAAGGGTAATATTTGACCTATAAATAGTACACGTTAGAGGTTTCTCACGAAGAGTGTTCAACTGATCACCCTTCGACATACATATTAATTATGCCCCTTGCCTTCATGTTAGAACTAAAATATCTAGAATAATTTGCACAACTAGAGTCTGGGGAGGGTAAGGTGGACGATGCAAACCTTATTCCACTACATAAAAAATGATCATTAGCGGGAATTAATTCTTAATTGTTGCTAAATATGTATTTTTAGCGGCAATTAGCACTCTTTGTATATGTCCCTAAAGCCTTTAGCGACATTGATTCTAATGACACTTAACTAATGCCGGTAAAGACTTTAGCACTCTTTATTAATGTCAATATTTATTGCCACTAAAAGTAGTTTTTGTTATAGTGTTCCTACCTTTGTGGGGGTAGAGAGGTTGTTTAAGATAGACGACCCTTGGCTATAGAAAATCATGAAAGAAATGAAAGAGTAAAAAGTTCTGATGAAAATATTGAAGAAAGAAAATACTATACAAATATTAAGGATAATAACGTAAAAAGATAAAATTAGAGTATAAGATAATGCTAGCATAATAGGATAATCAGAATAAAAGAAATAACATTAGTAATGAAATAGAAGCATAAGATAATGCTAGCATAATACTACTAGTAATTAACTATCCATACCTTAAGATTTTGCTCATCAATTTGATCCAATTTGTATGATATTGAATTTGATGAAACTGCTTCTCCTGAGCCCTTATCTCTTGCCAAAGCAAATATATGTGCAGTTCTTGAATATTTGCACATTCTCATCTTGATATCAAGGCCTGAAATCCATGGCATTACTACTGAGAACATGCCAGGGTGCAATGCTGGTGTTTGTATAACCACACCGTAGCCCGGTTCCTCGAAATTCGCGACAACTTTAGACATTACTGACATTATTCCGCCTTCATAGCTCTTTTTGTCTGACTCGGGCCATACTTCAAAATTCTTTACGTTGTCAGTACTGTCTGTATCTAGAAAGTGTCCCCACGCGAATATAACCGGATGGACGTGTAGGTTTTTGCCAATATTTGGATTTTTTAAACCACTTCTCTTGAGCAATGAAGGGGTACTAAGTGCACCACATGCTACAATTGTGACTTTGGATTTCACCATGAAAATTTCTTTCACCCCTTCATGTTGAAATTCACAAGCAACTCCAATAGCTTTACTTTTGTTATAATTATTTTTGTGTTCATGAATTACCTCTAGAGCTTCACATTCTTGAATTATTGCACCATTGCCTGATTTCACTAAATCAACTAGCCATGTCTCATTTGTCCCCTTTTTACTACCATCTTTACATCCCATGCTACACCAACCACAATTATGATTTGAGGGTGCATTTGTTGGTATATTTTCCACATGGTACCCTAATTCTTCACACCCTTTTCTCAAAATCATGTTTTGAAACCCTTCTTCATCAATCTTATCTTGAACTCCCATTTTTTCGCGAATTGTTTCTAATGCCTCCTTGTAGAATTCACTTTGGAACATTTCCAATTCATAGATGTCACACCATTCTTTAAGAACGTGTGATGGGGTGTCAATTGAGGCTGACCAATTTATCGTTGAGCCACCACCAACGGTGGAACCGGCTAGGAGAAAAACTTCCATGTCTTTGGTCATCATTAGTCCATTTCCAAGGAACATTTGATCCATTGAAGGTCCTTCAAGAAGGGAAAGATTTGTTCTAGCTAGGTAACTTCCTTTTTCTAAAACAAGTACTTTGTGTCCCGCGTTTGCAAGAACACCGGCTATAACTCCACCCCCAGAGCCCGAACCAACTACCACTGCATCACATTCTATGATGAAAGAAGGACAATTTGATGATGAATTTGGTTTTGAGACATGAAACCCTAGTTTTTGGAGCTTATTGAATAGGGCATTCTGTGGTTGTTTTAGGGTAATGATTCCCTTGTAAAGTGGTCCATATAGATGTTCGTCTCGTTTGTGTTTGCTTTGCATACTATTCATCTTTTCTTGTTTTTGTTTCTTGAAATCTGGGTCTTGTCCACAATAGCCTAGTGCTTTCCATGATGGGTTCTGGCCTTTCTCATCCACCTGAATAAACTCACCAAGAAAGGATAAGATATAAAAATGTGTTTAACTACTGCATATACTGACAGTATAAAGATTTTTTAAACTATCAAGATATATTTAAGATAATTATAGATAAGTTTTCATGGAAAATAAAATTAGTAAACTAGAAAATAAGACGGATTTCCTCCTACGACAATTAACTAATAGCATAAAAGAATATTCTCTATACTAATTATATTCTAATTTATGTAATGTTATTTAATTCGATACGAAATTTAAAAAGTAAATAAAAACTTGTAGAAGTTTAAAACTTATAATTAGTTTAAAATGTAGAAATATATCGTTACTTTTACAACGGACTAATAAGAAAATAATATCACACTTAGTTCAAGAGCCTCAAGCTAATCCATCTTTGTTTTGCTTATGATGTATTTATGTTTTGCAAAGGGGAGTTTCAATTTATCTTGATAATGCTAAAGGCATTGAAAAGCTTCTCTAATGTATTTGGGTTGGGAACAAATATCTATGGAGCGAATATGAGAGTTAACTCGGTATCAAAAAAGGGCTCTACTTTTCAGGTACTTAAGAGTATGTTGCTTTGATGGTCAACTCTTTTTGCCCTTTGAGGCTCAGTTAGTAGATGCACATTAGATAGACATGATCCATACTCTAGCAAGGTATAGGGAAACTCATCCAACTGGGATCTTTCCTATATTCTAGTTAGTAGAGGCTTATATTCCGACATAAATTGTTCAGTCTTGTGGATCTTTTGATTATTTTACTCTGCCTTATATTAAGTATATGTTTCAGATAAATGAATTTTAGTTTCCACTTGCATTTTACAAAATGTCAGATCAGTACTTCATTAGCAACATGTCAATATCAAAGGTCCGTTTGAAGTCATTTGTGATCTTGAGTACCGATCACACCTACAATATAGACTCAGATCGTAATAAAAAATCATTGAATGTGTGATATGAAATGAAACAGTGTAGCAAAATACGTGTGGAACATTGCTCAAAAGGCTGATAATTGTTGTTGGTATTGAAAAAAGACCTATTATATAAGGGATAGATTTTGTTTGTGAATAGTCATAAATTTATAATTATTAATCATTCAATCACCACATAATTTATGGCATATGTTAAATTTGTAATGCTTCCTCATAATTGACAGTAATATAATTCAATAAATAGTGATCTAACATATTGTTTACATTAAAGAATAGAAAATATACACTTTCATTAATTAAAAAATAAATATTATGTCAAGTCATAATATCATAAAGACAAAAATAATATTTACCACTAACTTAGGGACCACAAATACTATTTTCCATTTATAAAAAGAAAAGTGTTTAGATATATTCCTCATTATAGCATCGAACTTGGAGGAATATCATAACTATCTTTCAATAATAATATATTTAGTGTAATTTTGTAAGAAAAATTTAGAAATAATAATATATTTAGTGTAATTCTATAGGGGAGATTTGAAAATAATGATATACACACGGCTTATCTCTATCTTATAAATATCAAAATACTATTCATAATAGACCTTCAAATCTAGAAAAGCATGTCAAAAGAGCAAGTATATAAAATAACTATCATAGTAAAAGTTATACTGAAAATAATGAAAAATAATAATAGCAATGATAAATAATATTTTAGGACCAAAGATAATAATAATCATAACTACCCTCAAGTGTAGGATACAGAAATAATAGAAAAGGGGACCAAAGAATGTCAAATGCACCTCATGACAGAACAAAGTGAGTTGGCAACTTTTATTTAAAGGAAGGAAAACAAAATATTATTTTTTATAACTAATTTCAGATCTACTTACCACAAATGTACTGCTTATATTTAATATATATAGGCAGTACATTATATTTTTAAATTTTAATATACATGTACATTAATTTATATACCTTCAAGAAGTTGTACCTCTTGTAACTACTAGGCTTGAGAAATAGCCAAGTTGAACTTTGTAGCAAATATAACCATACAAGTACATTTCTAAATAAATATAGCTATATATAAATATTGTTGGTGCAACTACCTATAATAAGAGCCTAGATACATGTCTGATTACAAGTTTACGTGAACTTAGTAGCTTTTATTTATCAGCCTAAGACTTAGTCGGACAGTTATTATCAAAAAACAAAAAGAAGATTGTGGTCAATATCGGATTCAAAATTTTCATTAAAGAGGTTCGGAAAAAAAATAGCGTCTAAGATTTGAACTTGGAACCCCAAGACGAGGTTTGAACACCTCCACCACTAAATCAACGTCGAATCTTACATTTAGGAGGTTTAAAATCACTATATAGACAACAATTTTTTTTAAAATATCTTATATATACAATGTAATTTTTTATTGAAAGAGTTTAGGTAAGCCTCCTCAACTACCTCTAGGTCTGCCCCTAATTATGGCAGAGTACTTCTTTTGTTGTTTAATTTGATTTTCAAATTTCTTTAGGAGTACTCTAATTTAAAGTTATGTAAATGCTTACAATTTGATTTCCACTTTCTGAAGGAGGTAGATATGATTCCCTAGTCATTTTGTTACTCCCTCCGTTCATCAATAGTTATCCACTTTATTATTTTGAGATATTCAATAATACTTGTTCACTTTATAAAATTAATAAATAATTTTACACTTAGTTCCTAATTTATCTTTATCATTAATTATAATCATTTTTCTATTACATTTTTCAAGACATTATATTTATTACTCTCCATGTCCAACAATAGTTATTCATTATTGACTTGGCACACCCCTTAAGAAACAATAAATAATAGGGGTAATATTACTATTTTATCATTTGACTTTATTAAATTTAATATTTTGAGAAATGTATTAGATGATAAAGAGTATTTAATAGCAAGAGTAAAATAGACAGAAAGGTAAATTATCTCTTGATTTTCTAAACTGGACAAATATTATTGGAAAACTATTTTTAGTATAGTGAATAATTATTATTGAATGAAGGGAGTATATTCAAAAGGTGATATAATAAAATTACCATTTTATTTATAGTTTTTTAAGAAGTGTACAAAGTTACTAATAGTGGACGTATTAATTAATGAAAGAAAATGAGGGACCATGCATATGGAAAGGATGTCATAAAACTCTATTTAATGTGTTGGTGTACAATGAATGCACTTTTAGTGGTGAATAGGCACCAAAAAAAAAAGGAAAAAAGATATTAAGTGACAATCGACCTCAAATCTTTTAGGTAAAAATTCAAAATTAATTCGCCCCTAACTACCTACAATAAATGTATTTTTCATGCGTATCATATAGTTCATATCTATAAGGTTGGTACAAACATGTGGTAGGATTGAGAGGTTCATGTGAATTGAATTGTCTAAAAAATTATTTTAATTATATATAAATAATATAATTTCCGTCCTTGTATGTTTATATATATATATATATATATGACGAAGGGATAGGGGAGTTGGGACGCAGGTTCTTGATGGGTATCTGTCTGTTCTTATTTATTTTATTTGTTACGACATTTTGTAAATTTGGATGAGGCACTTGCTGATGATATTAATAAGAGTCAGTTTGGATTGGCTTAAAAAAAAGGAAAATTATATATAATAGCAAACTATTAGTTCAAAATTATATATAATAGCAAACTATTAATTCAAAATTATATATAATAGCAAACTTAAATTGTTATTTTCGCCACTCTCCCTGGTGGAATCTCGCTCGCTACTCTCGTTTGGTGGCAGTCTCGCTCGCCTCTCTCGCTTTTATACAAACACAAATATTTAAAATGCGTTTGTGTTTGTATAAAGCGAGAGGAAATTGTATATATACAGATATTTTCGTTCCCCTCTCTCCCCTCTCCCAGATCTCGCTCGCTACTCTCCCAAATCTCGCTCGCCACCCTCGCCTCTCTCGCTTATACAAACAGAAACGAAATGTATAAATTGTGCTTCTGTTTGTATAAAGCGAGAGAAAATTGTATATACACATGCAAATACATATATCTTCGTCCTATACACTTATAATTATACAATACAAATATTTCCCTGCCCAGTTTTCTTTTGCCTTTCTCTCTTTCTCGTTTTATACATACACAGATTATACAATTGATCTTTTGTATATAACTGCTTTCTTTTGTATATGTATAGCGAATTATACAACTGCTTTCTTTGTATATGTATAACGAATTATACAACTGTTTTTTTTGTATATATATGTATAGCAAATTATACATATATATGTTTGCTATGGAGCACAATTATGCAAACTTTGCTATAACATACAAATATGAATTTTGTGTTTGCTATATGTGAAAGTTGCTCTAAAAAAAGTAGTTTTTAAGTTAAAAATAAAAAAGTTAAAACTGAAATGACTTTTAAGTCAAAAAATAAAAAGTAGCGGGAGATCTACTTTTGGTTTTGACTTATTTTAAGTCATTTTTAACATTGTCAAAAAACTTCCTAACTTATTTTAAGTTAATTCTTTTATATTTGTTAAACACTCCAAAGTCAAAAACTGACTTAAAAATTTAATCCAATCCAAATACCCTCTAAGATAGTTTATTTGATTAAAACACTTATTTTGAAATGAAGAAATTAGATGAAATTGAATGCCTCATTCATTTTTTCATAACAATTTTGTCAACCTTATTAATTGGGAATGACGAATGAAAGGATTAATAAGACAAAAATGATATTCCATAAAAGGAAGAAATGGGCAAAACCAAAAAGGAAAAATACAATTTTAGCATGCAGTCGTACGTCATGTGTAATTAAATGCAATTTGAAGCCACCTTCAAGGTGGTTGGTGCAAGTGGTACGTTCACCATTAAAGCATAAATATAACCATCATAGATTGTTGTGGTTCGATTTTTTTTCTCAACTTAACGTATAAAAAGAGTTTAGTACATTGAACCGTCTTTTATTGGAATAAATTTACCTTATATTTAAAGGTAGTGTAAGAGATTTTTTATGCTATAAAAGATAACTATACTTATAATTCAAGATTTTAACTTTTATACACTAACAAGGTAAAAAAAAATACTTTCACTATCAGATCACTTAAAAAGTACTAACTATAAGCATATAACGGTTCAATCTGCTAGCGATATTATCCGTTTTGGGCTTAGGTCCACACGACTTTAAAACGTGTCACTAGTGGGTAAGACCTGCTTATTTATATAATCAACATATTTCATGTGTTTTGTCGATGTGGGACTTCTTATCTTAAGTTAAGGTGTCACATACACCTCATCTATGGACTTAGCGTCCTTGCTGAGGTTTGTCCCCACTACATAGAGTTTGTCTAGATTCAACACTTAGGTTTGCCCCACTATATCGGAATTTGCCTAAACTCACTTGAACTCTGTCCATGCCCCTGACAACACATAAATTTACACATTTATACTGTCTGTGCAAATAACTTAAATCGTACCTGAGTGAAGAATACAAGGAGAGTTAGAACTTTCAAGGCAACAAAGAGAAGTTTGATGAGCTTGAAGTTGCTGCATGACCATGATTGAACTATTTCTTCCCTCTTGTTTGGTGAAACTCTAGAGAAGTTTTGCAAGTATGGGAATTGGCTTGACAAGCTTGCCTTACCACAAAGTATGAAAGTTCCTATCCTTGTTGATAGTAACCATAGAGCTAATTTGCATAAGTTTAGCTTAGGGTGTTGTATTCTTTCACTTACCATCCATGCAAGCTACAAATTATAATAAAAAACAATTTTAAAAGATCTATAGGGGAATTGGAAACATATATGGGATAATTGTACCCAATAAAGGATGATAACAAGGAGATTAAAAAAAGGATGTGACACTAGGGATCAATAAATCAATTCTTGAAGAGGTTATTTTAATTATCCTACTTGATCAGTATAATTTTTTGAGTTCATCGATTAAAATCATGTAGCTCCGCCCTTCGTGTGACAAATAATTTACTTTTCCTATGAATATATTTGGCTGAAAAAATTACACTTCAAAAATGTCCGAAGAGCTATAAGGTCTTCGTAAAGTATAAGTGTGTAGCTGTAAATCCGATTATTATTCAGGGTGTTCTTATGCCTTTTTTCCAACAAAAAAATAATGAAATAATATGAGTGTTGTAAAACAAGTTTTGTTTTTTCTCTTCCCTATACTTTAATCCCCCAACCTCACCCCACCCCACCAATGAAAATAAAAAGGAAATTTGAGAAGTCTTACATGTTGAGGAGTTCCATTCATGGAAGCAGAAGTGTGAAGGAATTTGATGACAGAATCATCCATATTTTCTTGATGAAGAGAATTAGTATCAATGGATGGCAAGAAAGTGTCACAAATAGCACTAAGTGAATCCATTTGACTAATAGAAAGTGAGACAAAGTGTCCATTTTTTGCAACATCCTTCCCTTTCTCAATATTTCCACCATTTTGATAAGCCATATTCTATAGTTTTATTTTTCTTCTATTTTATTTGATAAGAAAATTATGTGAATTTATGAATGAAAAAGAGTATACCTAACCTCAATTATCACCACGAAATTGGGCACCATATATAGGGAGAGGATGTTATTGTGTTCTAGATAATATCGACGTACCATATAGTGGTGGTCCATGTAGAAAAATTGGTTTCTTAAAGAATTGGTACAAGTAAATCTTGATCTCCTTTATAAAACTTCTTTATTAGATATATCAAAATTATCGTTAGCACACACTTTTATAAGCTAAAAACAACAATAACGGCAAGCGAAATCTGAAGAGAATAATGTGTACGCAGTCTTAGGTTGTAGGTAAAGGTGTAAGTTGTTTACGATAGACTCTTCGCCAGGGGAGAATTTAAGATTAAAAAATGGGTCACCGGAACCCGTGGTCATCCGACAAAATTCGATATATTACTTGTGTAATTCTTAAAATATATCAAATAGCAGCTGAAGGAACCCATGAACATAAACAACTGGATGGCTCATTGGTTAGAGTGTTAGTTTTCCACTATGAGGTTGAGGGATCGATTCCCAATTGTTGCATTTTCACCTTACATTTTATTTTATTCACAAAAGAATTTCTACATTCAGCCTTTTTTAAACTTCTTCTAATAACATTTTCTTATAATAAAATTTATTTATTTTGCAAATCGTATTTAATATTTTTCTTAGTTTTCTTATGAAAAACCTATATTTATTATTGCTAAAATAAATGAGGCCACTCAAATTTAAAAGCCTAAATTAGTTGCCTTTTTTCTTAAAGGAACAGAGCCGTCCCTGACAATAGTGCACCCGTCTTTTTGAAATTCTAGATTCGCCTCTGCTCTTCGCTTAAGTAAAACATGTCAAAATCAGTAAGAAAAGAAAATGTTGTAGTAAAAAAGCTATGTAAAAAATAATGGAGAAAATGACTATAGCAATAACAAATAATATAACAACCAAAGAAAAGGAAACAACAAGTAATAAAAAAAGATATATAGCTAACCTTCTACCGTAATTTTTTACCTTCATACCCTTACCGCACCTTTATCAGCTAATTACAATTAATTAATGTGTATTTTCATCTATTTTGGATTCACGCCCTGCGGGGCCCCATTCGGGGGAAACGCTCTCTACCAAGAATTTTTCCACACTCAGGTTCCAGGGCACAAACCCAAGACTTCTGGTTAAGAGAGGAGCGTCCCCATCTGTTGCACCACATCCTTTTGTCGGATACATCCATATCTCCCCTCGAATACATCCATCTCCTCTCGGGTACATTCCTAGCCCCTCTCAGATACATCTATATCTCCTTTCGGATACATCTCTCCCATTAAGTAGTGTATTATTTGCAATATATTGGACAACCAGAAATGTATCCAAGAGCAATGAAAAATTAGAATTTTTGGTAATTGGGAAAACTTCGGGATAAGATGTAGAAATTTTTGTACTTTATACTACAAATTAATTGTGGGGAATATAATAGCTTGAACCACTTAAGCTCTTTGCACCTAAATAAATAGTAGATAGGCAAAAAATTAAGACGCGAAACTTATTGAGTCGTAGCCTTTAAGTGCACAAACTTAGCCAAGTTAGTGAGGCTGAGAACAAGATTCGAGCAATAAAGAAATGAATAATAACAATAAATAATACGATAATCGAAACTAAGAAAATAATAAATATTGATAAAATAATACGAAATCCATACTTCTCATATATACAATTGCCTCTCTCTATATATAAAAGACTAATCAAATTAATTAAAACACGTTTACCAAACAAAAAATTAATTAGAAAGCCAATTTCTGCTTTGGTAAAGTAAACTACCGTATATATGTACAAAAAAAACACTTTCATAAACTTAAATAATTATCATGATCTTGTCTTTTACCTCTACCAACTTTATTTTTTATATATATATATATATATATATAATTAATTTCTTTTATATATAAAAACTTAGAATCAATAATGAAGCTAAATTTCACATGTATAAATACTTATGTAGTTTCTCCTTTCTTCTTCACTAATCTAAACAAAGCTTCTTCATTTTTTCTCTCTCAATATTATTTGGATTTTTTGTTTTCTAGAGAAAATGAAAAAATCATTTCCTTGTACAAGTAATTATCTTGATCTCCTTTATAAAACCAGGTATATCAAAATTATTGATAGTACACAATTTTGTCAACTAAAAACAACAATAGCATACTCATACTCACGTTAGTATCTATACGACTAGAAAGGATGATGTGTACGCAATTTTACTCTTTGTAAAGGTTTAGGTTATTTCCAATAGATCGTCCGCTCAAGTAAAAGTATATCAAAATTAATAAGAAAAGAAAACACAGTTTTAAAGAAAGTATATAAAAAATTAAAGGAGAAAAAGACAGTAACAACTACAAATAATACAACAATCGAAGCAAGAAATTAGCAACAAGTAATAAAGAAATAATTGAAGAATAAGATGGTAAGAGAGTAATAATGATAAAAACTGGTTTAAAAAATAATTAGACAACGTTTTACTGCATACTAACCTTCTAACCAAAATAAAAAAGTAATCTTTTATCCTAATTCTCGATCTTCATACATTCCACACAACACTGCACCTTTATAAGCTAATTATGATTAATTAATGTGTATTTTATCTAATTTATTACTTAATCATAGTAAAGTAAATTAGTTTAGTGTAGGGTATAGGCAAGCGTTTACCCCTTTTTATTCTGTTTCGGAAAAAAATATCATGTTTCTAAATAATAATTTAGCTTTAAAGTTTTCATATTCACATAAATATTGTTGCAGTAAAATAAATCAATACGTAACTAATTATTACATTTATAGACATTACAATTATATTTTTTGCACCACCCAATATGAAAGAAGAGACGCTTCAAAATATTTTGAATTAAAGATCCAAATTTGCACAATCAAATATTATATTTGTATATATATATATTATTACTAAATAGTTAATAATATCAAATTCAAGTAGCATAACTTTCCAAATAGGCCCTTATAATTAAGACTTGAAAATAAAATGTATCACCTAATTTATTACTAAATTATAGTAAAGTAAATTGGTTTGGTGTTGAGTGTAGGTCCGACTTAAATTTCGTTCAATTCATAAAAAACATCTTTCAATTTTGTTTTAGAAAATATATCATTTTTATAGAGAATAATTTAGATTTGAAATATTTATATCTACATAGATGTCGTTGCAGCAAAATAAATCAACACGCGACAAATGATTCCATTTATAGATATTACAATTATATTTTTGCACCACCCAATACAAAAGAAGAGATATTTCAAAATAATTCGAATCAAAGATCCAAGTATATGGATGTATATAAGTTTGTGTCCCTTTTTATTCCGTTTCGATAAAAATATCATCTTCCTATCATTGCAATAAAATAACTCAACACGCAATAAATTATTTCATATTTAGATATTACAATTATATTTTCGCACCATTCAATACGAAAGAAGAGATGTTTCAATATTACAAATTTAAAAACAATTTAATTTAGTTTTCTACTCTAACTTTCATGAGAGCTTTTTATAGTAAAATTAAATGTTATGATATTTTAAAATTGCGAGTTTTAAAAGTATTATAATTACACAAATATTTATCATGTTTAAAATCACAAATTATAAAAATCTTTTTTAAATCTTAAGTTTCGTGCTTACCTAAACAAATTTACTTAAATTATAATTTAAATTTTTTTACGTAAAACTTTTCATATTAATATTTGATTTTAAATCACTAATTTTATCGACGCATCAAGTATGCGGAGCAGAGGCATACACGTTGATATTCTCAAATACTTTCTTGTTGTCATCAAGTCTAACGATAGCGGTCAAGGGTCTAAGATTTAGGCATTTAAAATATAAAAGTCTAATGTATTATTATTTTTTATTAATCAAGACATCTGAATTTAAATAATTTTTTTATATTAAAATGTGAATTTAGATGTAGCGGCCAAGGGTTTAAGATTAGGCTTTTAAAACGTAAAAATCTAAGGCTTATTTTATTTTTTTAATTAAGACGTCTGAATTTAAATAATTTTTAAAATATTAAAATGTGAATCATGATATAACGGCTAAAATGTTTAAGATTTTAGGCTTTCAAAACGTAAAAGTGTAAGGCCTCATTTATTCCTATTATTTAAGACTTTTGAATTTAAATTAATATTTAACTATTAAAATAGATGTCTAAATTTAAATACACATTTAAATATTAAAATGATGCCTTAAGATATGAACATTAAATAATTTTTTATTTATTTTTAATATCTAAATATGCATATAAATTTAAACACTATATCAACAAATTATATTATAAAAATAAAATTTCAACAAAATAATACTCAATTATCTTTTGAAATGCAAATAATTTTTTTATATAAAAATTATTGAAAGAAAGCAATTACATGATTTTCTTTATCAAAGAATTCAACTTATACGGTAGCATTATAATTTATAGTTACGTGTTCAATTTTGAACCCATTACTTTGAACAAACAAAATAAAAAAAATAAAAAATATATATACAAATTATTAAAATAATAATATATATAAATTTATAACTTTAAAATATAATTAATTAAACCTATAAAATTTAAATCTTAATACTCCCCTACAACTACTATAAAGAGATATTGTTGAAATTAGCAGCACTCTGCCACTCTTTAGAACATAATAAATGCACGTTTAGAATTTTGGCTTCAAGAAAATATTAATAAAAAATTATATATAAAAAGAAATAAATAAGTTTGACGAGTTAAATTTAAACAATTAAAATTCAGTGCTACATAAATAAACACACTTAATAAGTGAAATCTAAATAATAAAAATTTACATCACACTTAATAAAGTGCAAAGAAATGAGACTAATAATAAAGTTCATGCAATCTGATTAAGATTATAACATGGCAAGAAAAAGGACATACTACAACCAGAAGAAGGAAATATCCTTTGCGATTTTAAAAATAAGTTATTTTAAACTTTTTATCCTCACTTTGACTCGTAGGCAAATCTTCAAAATTGAACGTCAAAACTTCTACTTGAACTTTCTCTCATAACGCTAGTGAGTTTAATAAACTCATTCCAAAAAAATTGAGATTGTCAATTTAGGGACTTGTAGTCTGTTTGATCAAATTTTTGAGAAGCCACAAGTGATTCTTTTCTTTCTTCAAAAAATACTTATGTTAAAATAATTTATTTAATTTTTATATCCAATTAAAAAATTGACCCGAATAATAAAAAATCCACCCAAATAATTTTAGACCCGCACCAAAATAAATCTAATTTTCCCCTTCTTCTCTAGTCCAAGAACCAGTCACACAAAGAACCGTAGCGACTCCATCTTCTCCAGCGAAGCTCCAGATACGAAACCATCTCTAACTGCTATCGAATCTAAGCGAAATCAGCGGGGTAGTGACCCTTAATCCACCATGAAATCTAACCACCACTCACCCACCATGAGAAATATAAAATAAAATTAGTCATAAATCAGACAAGAAAAATATGGGAGGATAGGGAACAAACATACCTCTAGCTCTCTTTACAGAGCTTCAACAATGGAGGTCAAGAAGATACTCCGTAACCCATAGCTAATCTGTGGCGTGGGAATGTTCTTAGATTCCAAAATGTACCACAAAAAAAAGATTTATGGATAAGCAAGAAGAAAAAACGATGGAAAATTGCCTCTAACACCAGAAAAATCAAACTCAATTTCATCAAACTGAAAACCACCCAAAGTGTTGTATGGATGAGTTTCCAACTCTGTTTCTGTCCTTTATTCTATTAAAAAAAAAGTTAGTGAATCTTACTAAATGTTGTGTTGATAAGAATATCTTAAATTGGAGTATGTAATATGAGATTTAACTAAAGAACAAAAGAAAATATCTAATGGATTCTGTGTTAGAAAGGAAAAGATTAGAGAAGATGGTCTATTGGGGTTTTGGTTATAATTTCGGTGCGGGTCTAAGATTATTCGGGTGGTTTTTTTTATTATTTGGGTCAGTTTTTTAATTGAAAATAAAAATTAAATAAATTTTGGATAGGTTGTTAAGATCGCGACACGTGTCCCTCCGTTAGTCCAAAGGGTATACACACTCCAAAAATTAGACGGTAGGGGCATCAGAGTTCTAAAAGCATAACGGAGGGTATTTAGATACCATTTGCGATAGTTTGGGGGTATATTTGTCCTTTATCCCTTTAAAAAATAGTGTTTTTGAGTAGTAATACAAATTGTTTATCAGAAATCAAAAAAATTAATTTTCAAATATCAAATCAAATCAATTGTGTCATGTTTTTAAACATATAGACTAAAACAAATCAATGAAAGTCGGGTATTTCAACGTCAAAATTTCACAAGTTTTGCAGAGTTTTTTTTTTGGGTTAAATTCTTCATACAAAACATTAGTTGTGCTTCGAATTTATCTTTAATTTAATAAGATATAACTTTTTAAGGTGTTTCTAATAAAATAACAAATAACTTGAGATAAGTATAATTATAGGACTAAACATTAGAGAAAAAATAAAATTAAGTTGTATATTTTCAACTCGATTTTAACTCCTTACAAGTTCAAATCATCTCCAATTTTCCTCAATTTTAGCATATCGCCTTGTCCATGTGTTTTTAATAACAGAGCCTTATTTGTCATGATATTAGAAAAGTCTACAACTATTGGATGAAAAAAAATTCCAAATCATCTCGAATAATTTATAAAAGTGATTAGGGAGACAGTTGATTTTGACCTTTTGATATCACTTGATTCATAGACATGATTCAAAATCAATAATTTTAACGTTAATTTGACTTTAAAGGTTTGCTCATGGGGTAAACGGAAGTCAAAATTTCAAACTCACCAATTTTCAAAGTCATTCACGTAATTTCATATCTCATTTTTTTCTTATGGGCCAAAGTATAAGATGTTGGGTATGTTGGGCTAGTTTTGAACACACGAAATAGTTTGGGCCTCATATTCATAAAAAACCTTAACACATAAATAATTGAAGTACTAAACGATAATATAATTGCTTCTTATTTTCTTAGATAAATAATTCAACAGTCAACCAGCAGTTCTACTTATTTTGAGCATAAGATCTAATTGATAATATTAAATTAATTATTCATAATTATATCCAATGCTCTTTCAGTAAATTTAATTTAAAAAGTGGTTCAATTTTGTTTGTCCTCTACCTTTTTATGTTTTTTAGCTTGCAATAATTAGCACACCAATCTATTAGATATTTTTATCTGAATCAGGAATAATTATTGTCCATAGATATCATTTACTTATCAATTATTATTTTTTTGGTTTTTTCACCTGTTTGGATCACATACTGCATGGTCTATTCGAAGGTGATGCTTTCAATAGGATTTTTTTAACACAAAATTCGAATTTAAAACAATTAATAAGAATGGAGCAGTCTCACCACTGCATCATAATTCATGTTAGTACTTATCAATTAATTATTAATACATGCTTCTTTGTCAAAAATAAGAAAGAAAACAAAATAAAGAGATCATTTTAATGTTAAAAATTATCCACGTCATGGCCAACAACTAGCAAAACTTACCACGAGATTCTATATGATACTATATATGCTTTAATTTGTTTTCTTGATATTTTTTTATTTGACGTTCGATCAGGGGAGAGGCTCTATGTTTTGTAAAATAAGGCTTATGCCTTAGGCCCCAAATTTTTATTAAGAATAAATTATGTGTTAAAAATTTTATAGAAAAAATTGATTATTTGTGATTAAAAATATATTGTTTTACTCACTTTAACATTTTTTGTACTTTGTTAAAAATAAAAAATAATAATGAAAACTAAAAAGTGTTGAACAAAGTGAATTACAAATTCTTTTTTATTTATTTTTAAATTTTAGCTTCAAGCATTACAACAAGCATATTAAAATGGGATATACCAAGTCATCAACTTCATGAGATTTTATGGTTCTAACTTTTATCTTTATTTAATATTTGTCAACTTATTGCTTATAGAAATAAAATTTGAATAAATGTGTATACGAAGTTTGTTTATATTCTAGGCCTCGAATTGAAATTTCACTTTAGGTCCTCAATTACGTTGAGCCGCCCCTACATTCGATATTTATATTATAGCGCGGAATAAATTTTAAATTTGTACTAAAAAATTACATTATGAAAGGTGAAACATTTTCTAACCAGAAGGTACGTGAATCAGAGTAATTAAAAGAACTTTTCACTTTTGGATTGTTGTTCTAAGATTTGCTTTATAATGCTTATATACTTTTTCTGCTTTGAAATAAGATATGCTGCAATGATTGACAAATAAAAATTAAAGACTAGTCATTCATAGGCAAAAACGTGCAATTTTACATTTAATTACACATCAAGTTTATATCTAACACAAAACATATGTTTTTTAAGCATACCGAGCAAAACTTGTGAGATATTATAATATAAAGAGAAGAGTATTTAAAATAATTCTAAATTTAGTGTGAATTATTAGTTTTGTCTTCAATTATTGACATTGACAACATTAAAAACACTCTCTACTCGACTAACTGAACTTAAATACACCCCTGATCTTGCCACATCAGTGAACTACATTCCTAAATTCTCGCCAAGTTTAGGGGTATTTTTAACACTTTTTCGATTTTTATTAAGAGTCTCACACTTCTACAAGAGTTTGAGACCACTTGATATGTCATGTGGCAGACCGAGAGTGTATTTTAAGTTCAGTTAGTCAAGTAAATGGTTTTTTTAAGGTTATCAATAGTTGAGGGACGAAACTAATAATTTGCACTAAAATCAGAAATGTTTTTAATACTTCTCTCCGCTAAAAATTTATTTATAATGAGGAATGAAAATTAAAGACAAACACAAAATATGAGCAAAAATGCAAATGACCCTCACCTCCATAAATGTGGTAGCTATCTAAAGGAATTTCTTCATTTTTGACCCCTCCACCACCAAAAACAACACACACAATATTCAAGGATGATAATTGGCTATAGAAGCAAAATCATAACCCTTTCTCATCATAAACTAGGAAATTGGAAAACAATTTCATCCAGTAAGACACATAGTTTTGATCATTGCAAGAAGTAGCATTTACATAAGTCAAATTTAATTATCTTTGGTGACACCATGCCCTAATTAACTTTAGTTTACCTTTTTTCTTTTTCTTTGTTTCCTTGTTGAAAGAAGATGCAATTTTCCAGAGATCATGTAGAGTAAGATGCAGCCACAGTACCACTTCATCAATGGTAAGTTGAGTCGCGCGCCTTTCAGAAACTGATTCATGATTTTAACTTTATGAATTCTGGTTGGAAATTCTCTACCACATTGTGTATAATCTATTTTGTTTGAAATTTATTATTTATACTTATTTTTGATTTTTTTTTAAGAAATATTAAATCTAAGACAAAACTATTTGATTCGAATGATCAAACTCATAATAAAGTTAGTATGAAAGCATTAGTGAGGAGATTCTTGTTATTACATAGTATTTCTTTCACTTCCATTATCATACTATTTTGTCACAGTAACTGTTTCTTTTTTAATTAGTACACTTTGTCATTCTTTTAACATCATTTTGTCTTTGACTTGTTTTCTTCCATTGTTTTCTTATTTTCGAACTACTTTAATTTGGTCTTACAGTCCATTAGAGACCACCTCCCGATATCTCAAACTAGAGGTAAAGTCAAACGTATACACTACTATATCTTTTCCATCGTGTAAAATTACACTGAATATACTTTTCGTTGCAGGATGGTTTTGAAGATGCAAGGGAGAGAATAAGGGAAACTTTTGGGAAAGTAGAGTTGTCTCCTTCAAAACATTCACTAAATGAGCCATGTTTTCCACAATGTTTGGATTGGATTATTGAAAATCAAAGAGAAGATGGACCTTGGGGACTAAATCCTAGTCATCCATTGCTTCTCAAGGACTCACTTTCTTCCACTCTTGCATTTTTGCTTGCACTAAGCAAATGGAGAGTTGGAGATGAGCAAATCAAAAGAGGTAAATGGACTTTATTTGTTCAAGTCATCACTAATATGTTATTTCCTCCTGTTCATTTTTATTTGTCATATTTATTTCTGCATATTTTATAAGAAGATATTAACTAAACTAAATTATCATTATTTAATCTTGATCTCAAATTAATAGAGTTAAGAGTAAAGGTGAAAATTAGCAGTACTCCCTCCGGATCACTTTATAATTTGTCGTTTTTACTAAAAATAAATAACCCAAAATAGTTGTAATTTTAGAAAATCAAACATTAATGAATACATTATTTCTATAAATGAAAAGTATATACTTATATTTTAATATTGTGATTGCTAATATTTAATTCTCTTATTGAAGAGAGATTAAAGCTATAAAAATAATATTTATCGAAGAGAAATTATTAACATTTTAAATAATTGAAGATAACTAACAAGGATATAATGATTAATCAAAACACATTTTTTAAGGAAACGTTTAAATAAAAAATGTGACAAATAAAATGGTCTAAGAGGGTAATTAATTATATTTTCATATTTCAAAATAATAATTATCTTGATCAATATTTAATAAGTACGATAATTAAAATGAATTAACAATGGAAAAAATATTTTGAACAAAAAATAATACTCGTGATGCTTTTTTGAATAGCGTGCTTTGCAAAAGAATAATTGAATTTTATGTGTCCTTGAGATTTGTGGTAATCCACTAAATTTTTTCTTTTAGGGGTAATTTTATTACCATAAAACATTTAATATATAGTAATTGAGTTAATGTCCTTGCAGCAAAATTCTTTACTTTTGGTAATATATGCAGGTATAAACTAAAAATATAATTACGTGAATACAATTTATAATAAATTATGTTGGACGGTATATTATTTAAAAAAATTCCAAAATAATTTTTATTATATAATTGAAGAGTTCCTTCATTTTCTTTCAGGTCTTGACTTCATTGAAACGTATGGTTGGACAGTAGATAACAAGGATCAAATTTCACCTCTAGGATTTGAAATTATATTTTCTACTATGATCAAATTTGCAGAGAAATTAAACTTAAATTTTCCTTTGGATCTTGATCTTGTAAATTTGGTGAATTGCAAAAGAGATTCAACAATTAAAAGGTACACATTTCATATTACTTTAAAAAAATTTAATTTATGTGTTTGGTATGGAGGAAAAATATTTTTTTCATGTTCGGTTGAAAATTATATTTTCTAGAAAAACACGTTTTTATAAATGAGAAAAATGACTTCCTTAATTAATGAAAGTAGAGAAAACAAGTTCTACAAGTGATATATATTCCACATTAATTGTATCACTAATCATTATTTTTTTCATCGAAGTTTCTCACTGAAAAATGTTCGGTGATTATTCGCACTAATATTTTGATTAAATTAGTAAGAAAATACAAAATATATATAGTGTTTTCACAAGAAAAAAAATTAAAAAGCTTCCTAATATTTTAATTAGAATTTCTTTTCCACTATGCATTAGTTGGTTCAGGGGGAATAAGGTGAAAACAATCACGTTTTATAATACAAATTTCTCATTGATTCGCAGTACAAAAACCTCTATTTCTAATAGTTTGTCCTCCCTAATTTCCAACAAAACCTCATCTTCACCTCACTCTTGTAGTCCCATCCTCACTATCTCACACTTTCATTTCTCGTAATATTTGTCTAGATTACATATAAATAAAAAAATTTACTTGCGTACCAGATACAAAAAAATATATCATTTTATTTTCTAAAAAAATATTTTTCTTCCCACCGAACACACCTTTATACACTTATTTTCTAACTATATCTAAACATTTACTAGAGTGTTACAAAATAATTTCACAAGGAATGTTGAATATATGGGTGAAGGACTTGGTGAATTATGTGATTGGAAGGAAATAATAAAGTTACATCAAAGACAAATGGTTCATTATTTGATTCACCAGCCACTACTGCAGCTGCCTTGATTTATCATCAACATGATAAAAAATGCTTTGAATACCTTAATTCAATCTTGCAACAACACAAAAATTGGGGTACGTACCATGATCAACATAGCATTTTCTTTTTTAGTTATGCATATGAAAAATCACTCTTGTTTTATAGGAAAATATATTTTGGACTGGTTTAAGAGTCGCCACTTAATTTTTAAGAAAAAATCAAGAAAAACTATTTTTTCAAAAGATTAAAACAGGAAATCAATTGAAAAGTATTTAAGGGGATTCGAGGTTCTTATTAACATTTCGGGAAGGGTTTGAAAGCACTCGAAATGCCCGCTAATACGCGGTTATTCGATAATTAATTATTTGGCTAAAATGTTTTAACTTAACCTGATGAGCAAAATTCGAACTATTTTATGGTTAAGACCATTTTAATAAATAAAAAAAAATAATGAAATATTATATAAATGAAGTATTTTATAAACTTATTTATTTATTTTTTAAGTCAAGTGAAATATGAGTAATTTAGTTAAGTAATTAATTCAAAATGGGTGTCTTTCGGGGATTTGAATATTTTTGACCTTAAGATTGACGACAAATATTATAAAGTAAATAAACATAATAAAAATGAAGAGGGAAAGATATTCGGGCCCAAGTTTGGTTTTTTTGTCCGCCTGGACCAACACTTGGGCCTAATTTCGTTTTGGACCTTAGGCCCAATTCCTCCACCTGTCCTAAAACTAACAAGTAATAGCAAATAAGTGGGCTTAGATCCAAAATAACAAAATACAAATTTTTTGAATTAAGAATGGGCCTTTGGCCCAATTTTTTTTCAATTTTCTCGATTTGTTGCTCCTTTCGACTTCTGGATCTGTTCGTCGACTTTTATGAGGGGCAGACTCGGTAAAAGAATTTTGGGGCCTCCATGGCCCCCCTTGAAAGTGCAAAGATACAGTCCGTGAGGACTTAGACAGATTTCACATGCGACATAAACAAATAAAATATGTAAGTAGCCATCCATTAATTTAATAAAAGGCAGTCAAATAAAAATGAACTAGCTTGCTGCAACTCTAAGTATTGCAATGAATTGATTTTGAGTATGACAAAAATCACAAGCCAAGAAATCAACCACACAGCTACACACGAGTGCAAATAAGATTTTTTTTTTTTTTTTTTTTTTAAACTTGTTCCAAAAATGCTAACAAGAAGTGACTAGAAGAAGGAAATACAATATCAAAGATGGGGACATGAATCGAACTTGCATGATAA
Organism: Solanum piurae; assembly: GCA_029582685.1. Lineage (NCBI taxonomy): Eukaryota > Viridiplantae > Streptophyta > Magnoliopsida > Solanales > Solanaceae > Solanum > Solanum piurae. The sequence goes on along the minus strand of JAJOOO010001364.1, from coordinate 955 downwards.
TCATTTAAGATGCAAAACAAGCAAGCTAAAGAAATCTTATTAACCTATCAAGAAATGCTACTTCCCGCAGTAATTAAATCAAATTGCTACACTACTCTAAGTGATTTTTTCTAGAGAAAGGAGATCAAGTCAAGTTCAAAATAGTACAGCTAACCCAAAAATAGCAAATAATGTAGGCATATGTTCAGATAAACACATAAAAAAAATCAAAGATAATGTCAAATATCCAAGCTAAACTCGAACAGTAAGGAGAAAATAAATAAAGTAAAGCGCAAAAATTAAAATCACATACATGAAAGAAAGAACACTACCTACCCAAGTCAAGGCGGTACAACCGAGTTAAACTTATATTATAACTTAAGATAATATGATAGTCGAAGAAAATTACCTCATCATATAGCAACTCATACTTCATTTTATTTTATTATTTTTTGAATAAACTTTTAACATCCACGGGCATTTAAATCAAATCTATAGAAATAAGAAGGAAAGGGGGCAAAACATTCATGCTACATGATGACTGAAACAAGCTGAATCCCAGCGAAATGGATAAGAAACTACTAATTTAAATCAGAGAATATGCAAAGAATAGTAGAGTAATTCCTTTGATGCCTTCCGAACGTATGACAAAAACAATGGAAATCATTTTAACAACTAAGGACCCGAAATATACAAGTGCTATCCACAACCAGCGGGCTAAGATTTGGAGCAAGTATAATAGCTACAGCCAAAGATACCAAGAAACACATATTTTTGATGACTAAGAGCAGCAAGATAACCTCATAATAATGTCACGACCCAATTTCTCAAGTCATGATGGCACCTATTATAACCCACCAGCAGGTAAGCCAACCCGTAACCCGGAACAACTAGTAATGGGTCTGAGGGTAGAAACTAAACAAGAGTAGGCAAATAACAATATAAACAGGCGGAAGCAAACCAAAACATAAATACA
>JAJOOO010001363.1:0-56303 GCA_029582685.1 Solanum piurae | reverse complement strand
CTAGCCCAAAGGCTCTTTTGGAATCATAGTTCCTTTCTTACTCAAATGTGAAAACATTTATAAGCTTCTTTGGGAATACTTAGTTCCCTAATACTTTTGAGAAATGAACTCATCTTTATGCTCTTGACTTAACTTGAAACTCGGTACTCTTTACTCAACTTGAAACTGGAGTCTTAAAATGAAGTTAAAACGTTCAATAAAAACTCTTGAAAAACTTTAAAGACTTGCTTGACTTACTTCTTAATTTCTAAGCTTGACTCTTACTTCACTTGACTTTGATACTAACTTTCCTCGAATTAGATTATGGATTCGAGGGTAATGATCTCATTTTTATGGATGAGTTCTTGATGTTTAGATGTACCTTAGAGTGTTGAAAACAACTATAAAACATAGGTACATTACCAAGGAACATGCATGTAAAAGTGTGGAAAGAATGGGAAGACTTGGCGTCCTTGGCGCTCTGAGAGGCACGGGGCGCCAACCTTCAGACCTCAGAGAGGCCTGCTGGGCGCTCTGCTAGGCGCGCCGCCCCAAGGGTTGGACTTCAGAGTCCCTTTTGGGGCGCGCTAGCTGGCGCGACGCCCCAGCCCTTTTTCCCAAAAATTCGACTTTTCTCCTTAGTTTCTCCAACTCTAAACCTTCTCAACCTCAAAGGTTCCAGCCCTAAATACTTAGAATCATAAAACCCCTCAACATACACTATATTTCAACTCAAAAACACAACCGGAAACATGTCCCAAATCAACAAGGAACTTCAACAACACAATCAACTTCATCAACAACACAACCAACAACTTCAACAACACAACCAATCTTTTCTCGGAAATAAAATTAGTTTGGCGTGTGGGGGAAAGAACCAACCCAACACTATGAACTCACATACCTAGTATAGATCACCCCCGACGATATCCATGACGATCTTTGACGAAACCTTACTTGATCTTCTCTTTCTCCTCTTCTTCTCCTCTTCACTCACAAACCCTCACTCTCACTCTTTAAAATGGGAGAAACTGATCTAAAAATCAGTCTAACACCTTAATATAACAAAAAGAATTGGTTAGGGAAAAGACCAAAATACCCTTAAAATTTCCGGACGGACTTCCCTGCCAACTGTCCAACTTCCAAAGGGCATAACTCATTGATACGAACTCGGAATCGATAAAACTCGGCGGCGTTGAAAAGATCATTCCACAAGGTTTTCAAACATCACTGAAACTACACCTATCTCATCCTGAGCTAGGAGTTATGACGGTTCAAAGTTGGCCAAAACTCACATTTTTCCCATACTTAACCAAATTTCCAGATTTTTATATTATTTTCAAGAATGACTATTTCCACTTCTAAGCCTCTTCATAGTTATTTCAAATTGTCGAATGTTACAATGCAGCAACAGAATAGTCATATGTTGCAACATATAAATTACACATGTTCCAACATGTGATTTATTTGTCACAACAAAATAGTTATATGTAACAACATATGACTTACATGTCGCAACAGAATAGTAGTATGTTGCAACATATGACTTACACATTTCTTCATTAGTACTAATTATTTTTTTAATTAATTTCTTCAGGTATAATAAATGGAGGAATTATTTGTAGGAATTGGTTGTCGTGGAGAATGGATCGAGAAGAAAAATTGATACATTTGACATTGGAAGGATGGCAAGAAACGGAGAGGGTCGATAGGGATCACTGTCGAAAGAAATATTTTGTATGTTGATTTTTGCGAATTTAGTCATCCAAAAATCTGGATTCAATTGTCAATCGAAAGATCTTGTCATGAGTTACATTCCCAGTTTTTTTCATAATGAGAAGGTTTTACCTTTTAAAATAATTAATCAGCCTAGTTTGCTTGTTTATTTGGGAGGAGCAGTGAGGCTGCCCATATTAAAAGTCTACGTGGATGAAAATCCTATTGAGGAGGATCATAAGCCAGAAGAAGACCAACAAAATATGTTAAATGATGAATTTGATGTTGTGGACATTAATAATCACGATAATAAAATTGGAAAAGATGAAGGGTCAAACTTTGAGAGCAACAATCCTCATACACCTATTGTTGGCAGCAACATTCCATGTTCTTCTCAATCATCACGTGTGAATAATGTTCGAAATAATGAAATCGGTTTTTATAAGGGAATGACATTCAAGAACAAGGAAGAACTAGCAAATTCATTGATAATTGCTTGCTTGAAAAAAGATTTTAGATTGAAAAAGGTGATCAATTCTCATAATGTGTTTTCTTTTAAATGTTCATAACCAGAGTGCAATTGGTGGCTGAGGGCTGTGAAATTTACAAGTAGCGACAGATTTGTCATTAGAATCTATGAAAAGTATCATGATTCAGAGCATCTTACAAGCCATAATCTGCATGCCATGGCAAAAGTCATAGGTAAGTACTTTGAAAATAGGTTTCCCAATGGTAAAGGCCCATCCACAAGAGACATGTCAAATCAACTCCACACAAAATTGGGTTGTAAGGTAAGCTATTGGAAGATTTATAAGGGAATGAAGCATGCTAATTCTTCGGTTAGGGAACACATGGGCACATGTATGCAGTGCTTAATGCATACCGTTATATGCTTGAAGTTGCAAATCCAGGAAGCAAGACGGCATTATGGCTCGATGAAAATGAGAGGTTCAAGTACTTCTTTGTATCATATGCTGCTTGGATAATTGGTTTTCAAGAAATGAGAAAAGTAATAGCCGTTGATGGGACATTCCTGAGGAGCAAGTATGAAGGAGTTTTTCTATCGGCGGTGGCACAAGATGTTGAGAATCATATATTTCCAGTGTCTTTTTGTGTTGTGGACAAAGAATGCGATGCCTCATATGAATATTTTTTAAAAAATATGAGAAGCTTTGTAGATGATACTGATGAGTTGTGCATTATTTCTGATAGGCATCCAAGTATTCGAAAGATGGTTTCGACTATCTACCCTGCATCTCATTATGGTTGTTGCATGAGACACTTTGGGGAAAATATTCGAAATAACTTTCACAATTCAAGGTAGTGTCCCACTTTTATAAAACAACAAAGGCATACGATAGATGTGAGTTCAATGACCATTTCAATCAAATAAGAGATTTGGTACCAAAGGCGGCTGAAACTTTTGAACGTATTGGATTCCAAACATGGAGCAGGGCATTTTGCTCGAAAAATAGGTACATTATTGTCTATACCATCTCGTTTGAGTTTATTGTAATTTTATGTGTTTTGATTGATTTTTATCTTTTATTGTGTAGATAGGCAAAGGTACTCATTACCCCCTGAACTTGAAGCTTTTTATACGGTGTACACCTAAACTAAATTCCATTTTAATTACCCCCCGAACTTGTTTATTCCTCCGTCGTGTACACCTTTTTTGTCCACCTGGTGTAGAAATTGACAACACACTCTACTAGGAGCGTGAGGAAGTGATTTTTTGCCACATCACAAAGCTACAACGGTAAAAAATATAAAATCTCCATTTTTCTATAATATTTGGCATATTTTAAATGAAAAATAGGGCAAAATGTAAATGAAAAATAGGGCAAAATGTAAATGAAAAGTAAAGAAAACAAAGATTAACACTTACTTGATAAGAATTTCAGACAAATTTGAAATTTAATCGACCAACTTCACGTCTAGAAAACCCAAATCCAGAAGAAGTTCCGCGAAATCAGCCCTTACTCAAAAATAACTTTTAAACAATGAATTTTAAATTTAAGAAATTTATTTTTTGCAATATTAATTTATCTAGGTGGAAATCCACATCACCACTTTTGCTAGCTGTCACGCGCGTGTAGTCACAATAGGAGCAGGTGGATGAAAAAGGTGTACGCGACGGAGGAATAAACAAGTTCAGGGGGGTAATTAAAATGGAATTTAGTTTAAGTGTACACCGTATAAAAAGGTTCAAGTTCAGAGGGGTAATGAGTAATTTGCCGTGTAGATATAACATTATGACGTCAAACGACGCAGAGTCGGTGAATGCTATGTTTGATGTTGAAAGATAATTTCCCATTGTCGCTCTATTTGATGAAATAAACAAGATATTTGCACTTTTATTTCACCAGAGGCATATGGAGCTGGTGAACTTTGCAAATAGATTTTTTCCCTCAATTGAAAAGGACATATCAAAGTATGTCAACGCGGCAACAAGTTGTTGGCTCATCAAATCGCTAAATATAAGTTCAGTGTCACTGGTCATGGTGATGTTGCTATGGTGGATCTACAAAGAGGAACTTGTACTTGTAGAATTTTTAACTTGGACAAAATACGTTGTGCTCATGCCATGGCAGCGCTTCGATCCCAATATGGTGCCGATTTTGGAAATCAAATTTATGAGTACTCCTCTCCATATTCTATTCAGTGGAAAATATATAATGACATATTGTGAGGAAATTTACCCTGTGCCACCTGAAGATTCTTGAATTGTCCCTTTGAATATCATAGAGAGAAATACCTCCTCCATATGTTGATCAAAGCAAACCTGGAAGAAAAAGATATAAGAGACGGCGTGGAGTTGGTGAATCATTTCCAAGAAGAAAAAATAAGTGTTTCGTATGTAGGGACTTTGGCCACAAAAGAACTACATGCCCAAATCGAAATGCTCCATAAGTGTTATTAAATTTTAATGAATGTTCTTTTTTATTTGAAGATGATGTTTCCTATCTTCTTATCTTATTGAATTTTAATGAATGTTCAGAAATGCTCCATAAGTGTTGTTGAATAAAATGTGTGATTTATTTTGAACTGATGCATCTATTACAACATATGCCAATTATGTATTGCTACTTACAACAGAATATTGCATTTGTTTCAACATATAACAATTATGTGTTAGATTTTACAATAGAATATTGCATATGTTTCAACATATGTCAATTATATGTTACAAGTACAACAGAATAACACATCTGCTGCAACTTATATCAATTATGTGTTAGATCTTACAACATAATATTGCATATGCTCCAACATATGTCAATTATGTGTTACAAGTACAATAGAAAACGCATCTGTTCCAACATATTTCTAATAAATAATTACGTGTAAGGTGTGTGAACAATCAATCAATCAATACTGTCGTTGGAACAACTTTCAAGAAAAAAAATCAATTACAACTTTTCATATTTTACCCTTTTTTTTAAAAAGAAAAGTACTTGCATTTAAAAGTCAAAAGTTGTCTCTTCTCTTCTCTTCGTCTTCAGAAGATGCAATTTTTCACATTCATTACATTCCTGGAATTATATAAGAACACAACAATAGAAGGTCCTTTCATTTAATTTTTTCCAAGATGGGAAGGAAGAAGAAAAAATCTTCAAAAATGACTAGGAGTAAAAAAAATTACATTGAATCCCTTCTGAGGGAACTACTAATTGATATAGTTGAAAGGATTGCTTCCTACTTCTTCACAGATTTAATGAATGTTAAATTAAGGTATGTATGTATTAATCAATTTTCTCTCTTTAATTTGATTTCCTAACCATTTGATTTGATTTCTCAGTTCCCGGGTCCTCAATCAAGTCGCTAATGAACCTTCTGTATATCAAAAGGTAACATTGGTCAACTTTCCTTATTGTAGGTGGTCGGTGAAAGTTCAAAAGGCCATTTCTTTCCTGGAAATATGCAGAGCATCGGAGAATTTAGAAGCCTTATACAGAAAAGGCATGGTAATTTTTAATATTTTTCGTATGTATTCACATTTTTATCAATGTATTCTGCCTTTTAAATGTGTTATTTCTTCTGTAGTTTGATTCTTTCACCCATAACGATCCAAATGCATTGGAAATGATTAATCAAGAAACAGACGGTGGCCACATTGGTGAATCATATGCGCTTGCCATAATTTCAATCTTCAAGGGCGGTGAATCCATGAGAGAAGGCATAATGTTCATTGCCAACATGAAAAAATGGAGCCACTAAAAGTCAGAAGATGTCGACAACATTTGCGATATGTTTTAGGTGGAATGTGGGTGCCAGAACCTCATTTGTTTGGAGAAAGACCTATTTGTTGCACTGTTCATCAACCTGAGCAAATCGCTCGCAAGAATATTTGGCCCAGGGGAAGTGACGATGAAGATGATATTCATTGTGAATTATGTAGTTGTGATTTAGAATTAGATTATCTAGTTAAATTTCTGTCTTATAACATTGTGTGATATTAATTAAATTGTTATCTGTGGCAACATATGTACATAACTTGCAAATTCATGGTGAAAAAGGTGGTCTTTTTGTGTTTTGTACTGATTTTTAAATTTGTTCTTTATAAAATATTTAATCTAAAAATATTTGCTTTTTTTTTCATGATGTTCTCATTTTGACCATCCTTGAAATGTCATCTATGGCAACATATGAACGTTCTGTTGGATAAATTGTTGAATTTTCCAGCAGAAATTGCAAAAGATATGTCATATATGGCAACATATGTATATTCTAAGATGTGTTTTTTGGGGTTAATTCAATTAAATTATGGTCTAATACAACAATCTCCTTCATTAATTACCACTCTTCATATTTTACCCTTTTTTAAAGAACTTAAGTACTTGCATTTGAAAAGTCAAAAGTATATTTTCGTCTTCAGAAGTTGCAACTTTTCACATTCATTACATTGGATTATATAAGAAGAACACAACTTAGGTCTTTTCATTTAATTTTCTCCAAGATGGGAATGAAGAAGAAAAAATCTTCAAAAATGACTAGGAGTAAAAAAACTACATTGAATCCCTTCCGAGGGAACTACTAATTGATATCGTTGAAAGGATTGTTTCCTACTCCTTCAAAGATTCAATGAATGTTAGATTAAGGTATGTATGTATTTATCAATTTTTGCTCTTTAATTTGATTTCCTAACCATTTGATTTGATTTCTTAGTTTTAGGGTCCTCAATCAAGTCGCTAATGAACCTTCTGTATATCAAAAGGTAACGTTGGGCGACTTTACTGAATATATATGGCCGTGTAACCCTTGATCAGTTGTTCAAAAATGCACTTCTTTCCTGGAAATGTACAGAGCATCGGGGAATTTAGAAGTCTTATACAGAAAATGCGTGATAATTTTTAATGTTTTTAGCATGTATTCACGTTTTTATAAATGTATTCTACCTTTTAAATGTGTTATTTCTTCTGTAGTTTGATTATTTCAACCAACGATCCAAATGCATTGGGAATGATTAATCAAGCAGTAGACGGAGGTCACATTGGTGCATCATATGCGCTTGCCATAATTTCAATCTTCAAGGGCAGTGAATCCATGAGAGAAGGCTTAATGTTCATTGCCAACATGAGAAAAACGGAGCCACGAAAATTCAAAAGATGCCGACAGAAGTTGCTATATTTTTTAGGTGGGAGAAAGACCTATTTGTTGGGAGAAAGACCCATTTGTTGCACTGCTCATCAATTGTATCACGTTCGTTGTGGATTATGTTTTGGTGATTTGGAACTACTTGAAGTGTTTTATACTAATTTTTGAATTTGTTCTTTATAAAATGTGACATATGTGGCAACATATGCACGTTCTGTTGGATAAATTGTTAAATTTATAACAAAAATTGCAACAGACATATCATATGTGGCAATATATTATATCCTAAAATGTGCTTTTTGGGATTAATTCAATTAAATTGTCACCTAATTCAAAATGTAACACTAAATATATAGTCCTACAACATGTGTACGTACAAAATTATGGTCTAATACAACGACCTTCATCAATTCTATCAATTGTTTTTACAAAGACTATCATACCACTAGTTCATCATACAATGACCAAGTAATTTCATATGATAGTTATATAACACCCTTGTAAATCGTTGTTCCAAGTCTTATAGCATCTTTTTATTGCTTAATTATGGCCTAAAGTACTAAACGTTGGTCTAATTTGACATTTTTCCATTGCTAAATTGCTCATCAATTCTATCAATTAAATTTACAAAGACTATCATACCACTAGTTCATCATACAATGACCAAGTAATTCCATATGATAGTTATATAACACCCTTGTAAATCATTGTTCCAAGTCTTATAACATCTTTTTATTGCTTAATTATGGCCTAAAGTACTAAATGTTGGTCTAGTTTGACATTTTTCCATTGCTAAATTGCTCAATTTATCGATTAACCCATCCTTAAAATGTCATATGTGGTAACATATGCACGTTCTGTTGGATAAATTGTTGAATTTATAGCAGAAATTACAACAGACATGTCATATGTGGCAACATATGCATATCCTAAAATGTGATTTTTGGGGTTAATTCAATTAAATTGTCACCTAATTCAACATGTAACTAGGGCTGGGCATAAACACCGAAAAACTGAAAAACCGAACTGAACCGAATTATTTCAGTATTTCAGTTTCGGTATTTCAGTTTTTGGTTCGGTTTTCGATATACATTTTTGTATTTTTTGGTATTTCGATTCGGTTTTCGGTATGTATTTTCTGTATTTTTCAGTTTTTTGATTTACCAAAATATATTATATTATAATATATATTAATATTAATTATTAATATTAAATAATAAATATTATAATTTAATAATTTATATTTTATAGGTAAATTAGGTCAAAGAGACAGAGCACTTTTCAAAGTTCAAACTTTTCTAATTTGCCGCAGCCCGCACGTCGTTCAGTTTCCCACTTTCCAGTTTCCACTTTCGGGCTCCGGCGTCGACCAGCGACCGGCCGATCAGCAGCAGGCCAGTAGGCAGCACACAGCAGGCCAGCACGCAGCAGCCGCCAGTCGACCAACACTCAGGCAGCACCATATAAAATATGTACTACTAATTTAATTAATCTAAGGACCACTTATTTTTAGCCCATTAAGCTGAAAAATCAAACAAAAAAATTACAAAATTTTAAATTTTATAAAGCCTACTAAGCAGGTCCTAAAAAAAACCGAACTGAAATAACATAAACCAAACCGAAATAATAAAAACCAAACCAAACCGAATTATTTCGGTTCGGTGTTCGGTACGTGTGGTACAAGAACCGAAAACCAAAAAAACCGAAAAAAGAACTGAAACCGAACTGAATTACCGAATGTCCAGCCCTACATGTAACACTAATATATAGTCCTTCAACATGTCTAAGTACAAAATTATGGTCTAATACAACAACCTTCATCGATTCTATCAATTATTTTTACAAAGACTATTTCCATCATAATTGACATTTGTTCTAACAAAATAAAAAGAATATTAATAATCATTAATATTAATATTATCAACAAAAATGAACAATTGGTAACAATATAATGTTGCCACATATCTCCTTTCTGTGACATATGTTACCACATATCTTCTTTCTGTGACATATGCTGCCACATGTATCCTTTATGTTGGGGCACATGCATATAATTATGTGGTGTTTTTTACAACAGAGGTTATATGTGTTGCCACAGACACCACATTTCTTCCTTTCTATCATAATTGACATTTATTTCAACAAATTAAAAATAATAATAATAATCATTAATATTAATATTATCAGTAAAAATGAACACTTCACCAATTGTTTTTTACAACTTATCAACAAAAAGGTAATTCACAATGGTATACATAACCATCAATCTAATCAATGGTGGTAACCACAACATTTTCATAGAACTTTATTTTTTTAGGTCTAGACCCCTGTGGGTCTTCATTGTTACTAACATAGACACTCTGAGCCTTTAAAATTCCATAATTCCATAGGAGTGAAGCATATCTCATGCGAAGGGTTTCAGAAATAATTCCATCATATGGTACTTGTAGTTCATCACTCAAAAACTCAGCATATGCAGCAACAAAAAGTCCACAATCTCTGCATGGTATAAACCTAATAATCAATTAGAAAATATAATAAACCTAATAACATCACATTTCGATAGTGGTAAGACAAAAAAATAATGTGATACTTACAGACTACTGCTTGCTTGTTGGGTAATACCAGTAACATGTATGACTTCGAATGGGTGAGATTTGTTCTTTCCTTGGTAAGTTTCAAGAACTGACCAGTTGATTTGCTCTTTTTGCTCAAAAAATCCGTTGGATTCAAGGTACTTAGGCAGCATTGTAGACAACTTTTGAATCTCCAAGCACAATTTTCTATTAGTCCTAGATGAGGACATCGAATTAATCATACACCTTTATGCACCGTTCCTTCAATTAAACGACTTCCAAGACTCAATGAAACTCCTCATTACAATTTACAGGGACATAAACATCATTTGTGAGGTGCCAAGGCAGTCCAGCAGGTATATCAAACCCTTTGATAATGCCAACGATTTTATACTCATATTCAAGAACAACACTGGCTTTGTCAATGTATGTTTTGAAAAAACAATTAGTAGTGGTATATTGATATTTAGAATGACTATGTTACTTCGACTTCTTCCGCAAATAGTATAAAATGACATCCACATGCTGCACAGATGCATCAACAAATGTATTTTCCGTATCAATTTATTTGTATGTATTCATGTCTTAATCAAAACATAAAAGTGGGCATGGATTTACCTCGTCAGTCCAACACCTATTGGGTTGAGACATTACGTAGAACCAGTCCTTCTTCTTTAGAGATGCAACTACAAAATCCAGTTGTTTGAACTCAAAATTTGAGCAATTGGCTAAGTAGTGATCATCCTTGTCTCTTCTGCAATTGTGTAATCATTATAAATAATTATTTAGTGGACAACAATAAGAAATACTAATAATAGTTGAACGACTTTACTTTTTTGCATGATGCTTGTAAAGACCCTCATTTATCCATTGCGAGAAGGATGAAATTAGTTCAGTTGGACCCTTGCCGTCAATGTTAAAATCTTCAAATGGATATTGTTGCTTCACATCACAACTGGCGACTTCGACTTTCTTCTCTTTCTTTTTCTCTTTCTCTATCGCTTTCTTTTTCACTTTCTCCTTCTCCTCCTTTTCCTCCTTCTCCTTCTCCTCCTCCTCCTTCTCCTTTTCCTTCTCCTCTTCCTCCTCTTTCTCCTTTTCCTTCTCCTCCTCCTCCTCCTCCTCCTTCTCCTTTTCCTTCTCCTCCTCCTCCTTTTCCTTTTCCTTCTCCTCCTCCTCCTCCTTCTCCTTCTCATTCTCATTCTCCTCCTCCTCCTCCTCCTTCTCCTTGCCTTTTGGAGTTGAGTGTGATACTGGAGCAGTAGTCATTGATTTTTTTTCTTTTACTAAATATAGATAGTGATTGGGAAATAGATTTTTTTCAACCTCCTACACTTCAAAGGCTGTGAAATCTTCTTGGATGTATGGACATCAATATTATAAGTCATTCTACAATATTTTAGGCCTACGGCCACACTAAATCTGGACAACCTTGTAAAGTGTTGCCTAAAATAATTTTGGGGACGCTTTTAAAGCGTAGCCTAAGTTTTTCACTTTTGACTTCGATAATATTTACAATACTTGTAAAGTGTACCATTTAAAGGTATAGGCTACACTTTATAAGCATTGCTACTGTATGTTATAATAGGCAACAACTATTTAGATATATGGACACACTTTTAAAGTGTCCTACTTTTATAAATGTAAAAACAACACATTATAAATGTGGCCTTAAAATTTTCACTAAAATATTATATTCCCTCAAACATTTTAAACTCTCCCTCCAATTTTTATTGGGCCAAAAAATAATAATTCTTAAAACATAAATATTTATTTTCCCCCAAATCAGAAAAAATTTCTCTCCAGAAGTATGCTAAAAAAGTCTCAAGAACGCTAAAGGAATCTGTAATCCCTCCTAGCTGTAATCCCTTGAAACGTCTGTAATCCCTCAAAATGTCTTTTCTCCCTCATAGATTTCTTGTTGAAGAGCTATTATGCCATAGATTTCTCCCTCTAGCATACAAAAATCTCTCATAGAGTTCTTGTTGAAGAACAAAATGCTTCACTTAAGAAGATGATGAGCTTCATCGCATTGAAAGGATTTTGTTGGAATAGGGTTTATCAGGTAAAAATTTATATCTTTAAAAGTCTAAATTTATGGCATCTGGGTTTATTGCTTGTGTGGTTACACATTTAGCTTTAGGATTTTGATATTCTTGTGTTGTTGATACGATTTTTGTTGACAAGAAGTTGTAAAGCCCAGTGTAATGTTGTATTCATATGTGATTGTTTTGGTTGTTGCATACAGTGAGTAATGTAGGCAATATTTTATGTTGAATGCCAAAGATTGTTTCTACAATTTGTTCAAATCTTCAAAAAAAAAAATGAGTGTTTCCAAATGTGAATTGTTTGGATATTGTTGTTTATAGTTGTATTTTTCTGCTTCGTTTCTTCGAATAAGTGCTAGTATATATATTTTTTTGGTTAACACTATAAATGAGTTGATTAATCTAAATTGATGTGACAGAGAGGGAGTAGTATTTTTGTGATTTCCTTTTGGTGTAAAGTAGAACTTGTAAATGAAGCTCAGTCCATGTTAATGTTCATCCATTTACTGTATACATAGTCGGTGATCTTTTGGGGTTTTGATGTAATGTTCTGCACAATCTTTGTGCTTTCCTTTTGTAATATATGTAGCATATCAACGAAACAAACTTTCTATCGTGAGCTGAAGTAGGCTTGTCAAGACCTTAAGGATTCTTTATAACCTCCTTTAGCATTTAAAATCAAGGTTACTACATGACTTGACAATGTACTTGCTTAGTTGCTTAATACACTTAGTTACACTAGCAATGCTATGTTGATTTTCTGCTGAAAATCTTTTACTATTTGAAGTTGACTTGTAACTTAGTATTCGAGCACTTTTTTTTTTGTTGAGAAAGGTAACTTGTATTATAAACAAAAGAATACATAAGGAGTATTCTAATAATACTTACATCCAAAAGTTGCAAAAAGCAAAGAACTCCTATGGAGGTCATAAGAACTCTAAAATACTAGGAATATCCTTTGCATCTTGAGGATATTCATGTTTACACCAAAAAAAGAAAAGAACCAGGCAATTCAGCTTCAAATTCTGCATAGAGAAACTCTTATTTTTAAAACATCTCTGGTTCCTCTCCATCCATATAGACCACCAAATGCAGGCTGGGACAATCTTCCATCTCTCCCTGTGTCCTGACTGATTCCCATCTCTGTTCTAGCAAGCTAGAGCTTCTTTGATATTCCTTGGTATAGTCCAACTGATGCCCCTTAACTTGATGAAAATCTGCCACAACTTCGCAGTCTCTCTACAATGTAGAAAGAGATGATTTATTGTCTTGACCTCACATTCACAAAACCAACACCTGGAACAGATTTGCATGCCTCTTTTCATGAGGTTGTGTTGAGTGAGTGCAGCCTGATTGGCTAACAACCAAGTGAAACATGCTATCTTGAATGGTATCTTGACTTTCCAAATCATCTTCCAAGGCCATCCACCTATATGAGTACCAGGGCTTTGTGAGATTCTATAAGCCGAGCCAACTGAAAATCTGCCTTGCTCATCTGGATTCCAAAATAGATTGTCCTCATTTGTGTTTAGATCTTTGCACTGCCCTAGAATGTTGAGTAGCTCAACTATTTTATTGACCTCCCAATCATTTAGATGTCTTCTAAACCTTAGATCCCACCCTTTATTATCTCTCATTTCTCTTATTATAGCCTCTTTTTGAAGGCTCATGTTGAACAAAATAGGGAACCTATTTCTCAAAGTCACCTGATCCACCCATTTGTCTTCCCAGAACAAAGTCCTTCCACCATTCCCTACCTTGATTTTGCATTTGTTAAAGAATTTGATCCACAAATTTCTGATGGATTTCCATACTCCAGATCCATAGGGTTGTGTGGACAGGTTGGTGATCCACAAATTCTCCATACCAAACCTAGCCTTTATTGTTTCCTTCCAGAGAGCTTGTTCTTGTGAGACAAATCTCCATAACCACTTCATAAGTAAGCTTTGATTCTGGATTTTCAGATTCCTAATCCCCAAACCTCTTTACTTTTTGCTGAGAATGACTTGGTCCCACTTCACTAGATGGAATTTATGATTATTAGGATCACAATTTCCTTGCCACAAAAAATTCCTCCTAATTGCATCCATTCTGTCAATCACATTTGCAGGCATATGGAAAACAAACATCATATATGTGGGTAGAGCATCTAGCACACTGTTGATGAGTGTGACTGTTCCTCCCAAGAACAAATATTGACTTTTCCAGTTCATCAGCTTTTTCTCACACTTTTCTGGAATGTTGTTCCAAATACCTATTGACTTGCTCTTGTCACCCAAAGGCATGCCAAGGTATGTTGTGGGGAGATCCCCTACCTTCCCCCTAGTATATTTTCAAGCATGCTTATCCTAGGCACCTCATTGACAGGAAAGATGAAGCTCTTACCCCAATTGATGTGTAGGCCTGAGATGGCTTCAAAAAGGATCAGAATTACTCTGAAGTACTTTAGTTGAGAGCTGTCTGCATCATAAAATATCAATGTGTCATCAGCATACTGTAAGTGGGAGATGGCCAGACCTTGTCTGTCATTAATATTAGCATTGAATCCTCTTATCCATCCTCTTGTTTGGGCTGTTCTGAGCATGTCATTTAAGCCCTCCATCACCAGGATAAAGAGGAAAGAAGATAAAGGATATCCTTGTCTCAGTCCTCTCTCTGATGAGAAAAAAACCAGAGGGGGCATCATTTATCAAAATAGAGAACTTCACAGTTGTAGTGTAGAACTTAATCCATTTTAGCCATTTTCCTCCAAAACCCATGTTTTCCAAGGACTTCCAGAGAAAGCCCCAATGCAACTGATCATAGGCTTTTTCAATATCCAATTTGCATAAAATGTCTGGCACCTTACTGTTCTTTCTCTCCTCTACACATTCATTTGTAATCAAAATTGCATCCATGATATGCCTACCTTTTATGAAGGCTATTTGTTGGGCATCCACCAGATTATATACCACTTTCTTAAGTATTTCGGTTAAATTTTTTGAATGATCTTATATATGCTCCCTATTAGACTAATAGGTCTAAAATCCGATAACTCCTTACCCCCTATCTTTTTTGGAATCAATGTTATGAAGGTAGCATTAAAACTTCTCTAAAAAATACCATGATCATGGAAGTTTTGGACAGCTGCAACTACCTCTTTTCTAACTACCCCCAACATGTAATGAAGAACTATGTTACTCGAACTCTTCAAAAATGCCAATGGGTGCTTGTCGGATTCACCAAAAGTAGTGTATTTTTGAAGAATCTGAGATGGGTGCGGCATCAAAAGTGAAGAGTCTGCGCAACTAAGATGAAGAAAGCCATAGTGTACCCATCAGGGCCTAGAGCTTTGTCCCCATCACATGCCACAACACAATTCTTTATTTCATCATTCGTAAACTGACTCTGCAACATGATATTGTCACCTTCACTAATCATCTTGCAATTTCTAGCAATGAACTGAGGTCTCCACCTCTATGTCTCAGTGTAGAGATTCTGATAAAAGTTTTAAGATTTCTTCTTTGATTATTGTTGGTTCTTGCGTGCACACTCCATTAATAGATATCTTATCAATGTTGTTGTATCTCCTGTGGCTGTTTGCAGTTCTATGAAAGAACTTAGTGTTCCTGTCCCCCTCTTTTTACCACAAAGCTCTGGATCTTTGTCTCCAAGCTACTTCCTCTCTCTTTGCATTATCTTCAAATTCAACGGTGAGAACTGCTCTTAAATAGGATTCATCATCTGTGAGTTGTCTTTGGTCTTGTATCCTCTCTAGGTCAACTAGTTGATTAAGAATGCTCTGTTTCTGTAGTCCCAAGTTTCCCTGTCTTGTTCTGCTCCACTCTTTGAGTTTACCCTTCAAGTATTTTAATTTACTTTCCAGGATAAAGTCAGGTTTTCCCCTAAAAATACTAGAGTCCCACCAAATATTCACCATCTCCTTAAAATTTTCTGTTTGAAGCCACCAATTCTCAAACTTGAAATAGGAGTTTGGTCTCTCCCAATTACCACATTCCAATATCATAGGGCAATGATCTGAAATGACCCTTTGTAATGTCGATTGTTTGATGTTCTTAAAAGTGATCTCCCATTCCTCAGAAATCAGGAATCTATCCAGCCTGGCTGCAAGATCATGGCCTTCTCCTTTCTTCCATGTAAAAACATCTCCTGCTAGCTGGATGTCAACTAGTTCTGCATTTTCGATAAACTCTGTGAAGTCCATCATGGCCTCATTAAATCTGGTACAATTTTGTTTCTCTTAAATGAATTTGACTGTATTGAAATCCCCCCCCAACCACCCAAGGTCCTGAAAAAAGACCTCTCACCGAGCACAATTCCCACCAGACTTTCTCTCTCTTCTCTGTTATTAGTGGGCGTAAACTCCAAACATGTGCCAGCGAAGTCCAGAGATTTGCTAGTGAATTTACAAGTAATACAATATGCACCTGTTTCACATACTTCCCCCTCCCAAACTCTGCTATCCCACATTAGAATGACTCCCTCTCTAGTACCGCTTGCCTCTAATTGAGCATGTTTTACCCATTTGTTGGCCCATAAATCTCTCACTATGTTGTTTATATCCCCTTGCAATTGTTTCCTGAAAACAAAATACATCAGCCTTCCAATTGTGTATGAGACTTTTGATCACCAGCCTTTTCCTGGTATCATTTAGTCCCTTCACATTCCATGAAACTATGTTAATCTTCATGAAACTGCACGATGTTGCATCCCTCCTACTTCTTGTGCCATAGCTAAAAAAAATTGTTCCCACTTCTAGGTTTTTTAATTCCTTTGAGACTTTTGATTTTGGTTTCATTAACATTAGAGCCTTTGTTGCTTCACCGAATCTTTGCCTTTTTCCATCTATCTTCATAAACAGTTCCTCCACGATTTCCTCGCACCCATTAAAGTGAATCCCAAATTCTTTTCCCAGATTAATGATGTTATGTCGGACCCATGAGGAATTGTAGAATCTGATGTTGGTTCGAAGTTCTCTGATAGTTCGGTGTAATTTAATGGAGTGGTTTCCTCAACATTCACAGCTCCAAGTTCTTTGTTTCCTTGTTCTGCATAAGTGTCAATCTCTAATTTACTATCCATCTGAATGATTGACATAGTGTCATCATCCCTATGAGTTGCATCCTGAAGCTCTTGATCCAGCTCTTCTCCCTCGCTTTGTAAGTCTCCTGATGAAGTGTCAAAAATATTTTCTCCTCTGATATGTTGAGAGGCTTGCACTTCTTTCCACTGATTTTCTATTATTTCATCTACAAAAGGGTCTGCTGGACCTTTTGCATTTTTCCCCCTCTCCTTCTTTAAAACCGATTTAGGCGACTGGATCATGGCCCAAATTTCCCCAGCCCAAAATTTTCCTCTTCTCATTTAAACTGCCTGCACGTGCTATCACACGTGTATCAAGACCCTCATCTCTTTCACGTGACCTCTGGTACGTTTGCCCATCTGTAAAATTCAAATTTTCCTGCGACTTCGAAGGGCCCACGTACCCCATCACCTCGGTGCACTCAAAACTCCCTTACCTTCTATAAAGTAGGGTTTCTTCACTGACTACTGGGTAATACCCTTCTTCCCCCTTTGTCCACTGTTCACCAACCTCACCGGAGCTTCAATCCAAATTTGGACATTGAAGATAAATCCACCGTGTATCAGTTCCACCGTCTTTGGGACTGATTCTTCATCCCCTATTACCTTTATTGTAGCCTATTTTAGGTGGTTTCGGAGCTCTATTTCCTCTTCTGTTTGTATTCATCCACCGCACAGATTTCCGATCTCCCAAATAATCTTTTGGGACCAAAACTAGAGTGAAAGACCTACCAGTCTGATCCAAACTTCCTTCAGGCTTTCGTCGATGGAGTTTGAGCATGGCGTCCACCAATCTAGATGGAATTTGTGATATTTCTAGAACCATTCTCCCTTCACCACATGGTCTGTTGTTGTCTTGGTTGGGAACTCAAAGAGAAACTGGTTGCGTCCCATCTCATATATGTAAATACCATGGTGGTGTTTCCAGGAACTATTTGCCCAGCGATGGATCTCAGCTAGATGGACGTTCGAGAACTCCTCTGATAGGCTGCCTACCACGCTCCTATCCAGAAGTTTATTTTGTGTTTTCCCAGTATCTTTCAAAATAAATAGGGAATTTCCTTTCCTGTTTACCCCAGCAACATTCATCTCTCTGGTTGACCATTTACTATTTTTGACAGCCTCTGCGTAAAGGGGCCCTTCCTCCGTCGTATGATGTAAAAGCTTGACTGTCCTTGTGGGTTTGACATTAATGAAATTGGTTACGTTTTTTTAGTGAGGCTAGGTACCTTTTCTGAGGACCAGTAGATCAAAATGATCCCAGGCACATTACCTAAGGTAAAATCCTAGTGGCTCCTTTTCCGGCGATCTTCCATCACCGGATCCTCCTCCAACCCTTTCCTTTCCTATCTTTCTTTCTCTGTATCAACCATAGGGGACGATACCATCTATTTTGTTGTAGGATTCAATTTTTTTGATATTACCAGAGTAGTTTCTAGGGCGGAAACTTGGTACGATTGGGTAGAACGAGGTCGTAAAATGATGACCAGGATGAGTATTAGCTAGAAGACTATGGAGTGGTTAACTTTTGCTCTCAAGGAAGCATCGAAAGGACATAGGAACTTAGTATGCAGATGGAAGTTCCGAGACCAATTCGTAGAGTTCTTTTGCTCAAGGAATTACGACAAGTCGGGTCGTTATGTTATCATCCTTAAGTTGCAGGGTAAAAGAAGAGTCATCATCTTTATACCTGAGTGGTCGTTAAATTCTGGTTGGCTGGACATAGCCATTAAAATAACGAGACTCATATATGTTAAAGCATAGAAGGCAGTTAAGATGACGCACAGAGAAACTGAGGAGGGTCTTTCATATTAGGATACTATCAGAAATAATAAATGGGCTACAAGAGAAATAAATGCTGCCAAGATCCAACAAAGAGGAAAAAACTCGTTATTACAGATGCTACAACAACAAATCAAAATGAAAGTCTAGCAAAAAGCTTGATTGGTAGTCTCCCAGAGGAGGTATCAGAGGCTTCTCTTTTAGAGATTAGACGATGGGCGGCAAGCACATGGAAACACAAGCATGGCATCAACATCTACGATTTGGGTCATAATCGTTTCCTCTTTGAATTTCCCAACAAAACAGCGGTGGACCATATTATTAGAGGAGAGTGGTTCTGGAATCCCACAAATTCATCATGCAATGGTGGTCGCCGACATCAACCTCTTCGCACAACAGATTGGGCCAGGTCTGGATCAGAGTTGTAGGCTTACTTTTCCAACTTTGGTCACAAAAAGTTTTCCGCGAAATCAGAAACTTATGTGGTGGATGGATCAGAACAGAGGAAGAAACAAAACTGCAAAACCATCTTAAATGGGCTAGGATGAAGGTGAGAGGGGACGGTGACTCAGGTCTAAAGTTAGTTGAACTGGTCCATGAAGGTTTAACCTTCAAAGTTCCAATCTGGGTAGAGATGTCGGTGAAGGTGGTCATCAATAGTCGTAGCAAAATTCCCGTAAAGACCTAACAGTCTGATGAAGGGACTGTTGGTATTCAAGATGAAAGCCTTTTACGCTTTATAGAAGTGACAGGGCACGTGGGCTCGTTGTTCGATCCCGATATTTTTAATTGGCCAGCTGTATCGGCGCGTGTCAAGGCATGCATGGATGAGGGCCCACTTCCCACCATATCAAAGAAGTCTGATGTTGCAGTTAAAAAGAAAAATTTAGGCCCAGATTTGCTGGCCCAATTCATTTCAACTGGGCTAGTAAGTAAGCCCTACTCTTTTTTAATCGACCCAATCTCAGCTGAACTTGAGGCTAATAATTCCAACTTCTACATTACGCTGAACGGTGGAGAAGGAGAAGAGGCAGAACATGATCGAGAGGAAACTGAAAAAGAAGAAGACTTTCCTGAAAACAATAGAGAAGAGAAAGTGAGAGTAACTAAAAACTCCCAAACCCTAGAAGATAGTGCCATGCAAGTTTCTACTATGTTGAGAAGTGAAGATAACATCTCCGGGTTGACAACAATTGAAGACGCAATACCTTTAAATCAACATAGCCCAGGGGAAGAGGAGGATCCGGATTTTGATATTTCTATATGGATTCATCAGAACATCATCAAATTCACCAAAGAATTTGGTGTCGAAATCAAGGGGTGCAAAGAGAAAGCAATAAGTTTATTCTTGAAAATAGACAACATGAGACAAAAAAATTTGAACAAGGAAGAAAAGAACAGGAGAATGACTCCGGTAGCAAAGGGAGCCAAGTAATTTCAGAAGCAATGGCACAAGAAGCAGGGGGGTTACAATATTAATTGTGATCAATGACAGTCTCCATAGTATCATGGAATGTGACGGGCCTGAATCAGGCAAGCAAGAGGTGTATCATCAAAAATTTAATTCATGAATGGAAAGCTGATGTTTATTTCTTTCAAGAGACCAAAATTCAAGGAGATATCAAGAATTTGGTTAAAGATTTGTAGGCAAACAGAGGGGTCGTATTTTTCCAGCTGGAAGCTAGTGGGACAAGGGGAGGTGTTTTAATTCTTTGGGATGAGAAAGTTTGGACAGGAGAAGTGAGTAGTCTGGGGGACTATTCCCTAACATGTAAGTTCACAGGGAAGAGCCACGACTTAACTTGGTGTCTTACAGGCATCTATGCACCAAACAGCATAGTAGAAAGGGAAGAAGTACGGTGGGAGTTAGGCTCAGTCAGAGGACTTTTTGATGGGCCTTAGGTAGTATGTGGGGACTTCAACACTATTAGATTCCCTTCAGAAAAGATAAACTGCTCTAGATTCACAAGATCAATGTATGATCTGTCTGATTTCATTGAGGATATGAGCCTTCAAGATCCATATTTGATAAGGGGCAAATACACTTGGAGGAAAGGGGAGAGTCATGATGTTGCTGCCAAGCTTGATAGGTTTTTATTTTCTGAAGAATGGAATGAGGAATTCAAGAACATTAAGCAGACAACCTTACACAAGGTCACCTCTGATCACACACCCATTTTGCTCCAAAGTGGGAACTGGGAACCTAGAAGGGTTTCTGGATAGAGTTAAGATGTGGTGGAACTCTATAGTCTGTGAAAGGAGGCTAGATTTTATCTTAGCTTTCAAATTGAGAGCCTTAAAAGATAAATTGAAGGAATGGGCTAAGACCTCCCATGGGAACTTAGCAATGCAGAAACAGAAAATCCTTGCGAAGCTGGCAGAATTGGAGGAAATTCAGGATCAAAGAGCATTTACAGAAGATGAGACACTCTCAAAGGCAGAACTCCTTGTAGACTTTGAAAGCATATTTAAATGTGAGGAAATAGCTTGGGGGCAAAGATCAAGGGTTAACTGGCTGAAACAGGGTGACAACAACACCAAGTTTTTCCACAGATCAACAAATGCTCATAAAAGATATAACAATATTGATGAACTAATGGTGGATGGGGAAGCAACCAAAAATCCAGAAGTTATAAAAATGGATATTGTGGAGTTCTATCAAAGATTATATATTGAGACTGAGACATGGAGACCAGCTGGAGGATGCAGGGCAGACCACAGAGTTTCTCTTGAAGACAACCAAATGCTTCAAAAGGAATTTGAGGAACAAGAGATATGGGAATGTGTGAAACTTTGTGCTGGAGACAAAGCTCCGGGCCCTGATGGATATACCATGGCTTTATATGTCCATTGTTGGTAAGTAATAAAGGGGGAAGTAATTAGTACCATTAGGAATTCCATGAAAGATGTATATTTGAAAAAAGCTTCAACTTTACCTATGTGGCTTTGATTCCTAAAAAGATGGGTGCTAAAGAGCTCACACATTTCAGACTTATTAGTTTGATCAGTAGTGTTTACAAGATCATCTCTAAGGTGCTTACAGAGAGGCTAAAAAGTGTTATTCACAAATTGGTGGACACTCAACAACTGGCATTCATCAAAGGAAGGCAAATAATGGATGTCATCCTCATGGAAAATGAACTAGTGGACTCTAGAGTCAGAAGCAATATACCTGACATTCTATGCAAGCTAGATATACAAAAAGCTTATGACCACCTTAATTGGAATTTTCTGCTGGAGACCCTCTCCAAAAGAGGATTTGGAGGCAGATGGATAAGATGGATGAAGTTCTGCATAAGCACAGTCAAATTCTCTATCCTTATCAATGGCTCTCCTACAGGTTTCTTCTCCTCACAAAGAGGCCTAAGGCAAGGAGACCCACTATCTCCTTTCCTCTTCATCATTGCCATGGAAAGTCTTAATGATATGTTGAAAATTGCTCAAGAAAATAGCTGGTTGAAGGGATTCAAAGCTTCACACAGGGAAGGCTCAAACTTGGAGATTACTCATTTGCAGTACACTGATGATACATTGATCTTTTGTGAGGCTAGTAAGAACCAACTCATTATTCTTAGGGTCATTTTTGTTCTTTTTGAAGCAATCTCAGGATTACACATCAACTGGAATAAGAGCTTCCTATATCCAGTTACTGAGGTTCCTAACCTAACCTTATTGGCTTGGGTTCTTGGTGGAAGTATTGGGGAGCTACCAATTGTCTATCTGGGAATGCCATTGGGTGATCAGAATAGGTCTATAGATATATGGAATGGGGTGATAGAGAAGTGTGAGAAGAGGTTGGTGAACTGGAAAAGTCAATATCTCTCCTTATGAGGAAGACTAACACTAATCTATAGTATTCTGGACTCAATACCTACCTATATGATGTCCATTTTTCCTATCCCTGATGGGGTCATTGAGAGATTGGATGTTCTAAGAAGAAATTTTCTCTGGGAAGGGAACAGTGAAACCAAGAAATTCCACTTGGTAAAATGGGATGCACTGATTTGAAGTAAACAAAAAGGGGGTATGGGGGTGAGGAACCTAAAAACTCAGAACCAATGTCTTATGATGAAATGGCTCTGGAGATTTGCTTCTAGTGAGTTAGCTCTCTGGAAAGAAGTAATCCAGCTGAAGTATGAAATGGCAGATCATTAGACCACCAAGATGGTCACTAATACTTATGGGATCAATCTTTGGAGGTCCATCAGAAACATGTGGCCAAAGCTTAGAGATAATTGCAGCATAAGAACATAAGATGGCATGAATGTTCTTTTCTGGGAAGACAAATGGTTAGATCAACCCCCCCTAAGGGATACCTTCAATGATATTTACACCTTAAACCAACAACGAAGGGCCACTGTGGCTGATGTTTGGTCAAATCAGGGATGGAATTTGAGCTTTAGGAAACCTTTTAATGACTGAGAGATTTTGAGGTTAGTTGAGTTCTACAGCAAATTGGAGCAATTCAAAGGAACTTCAACTGACCAAGATAGATTGGAGTGGAAGGGCCACAGTCAAGGTAGTTTCAATGTGAAAGGGGCCTATAAAAAATTTAACCCTTATGATAATCAAATTGAGGACTGACCTTGGAAGCTTATATGCAAAGTCAAAATTCCTTATAAAGTTTCATGTTTCACTTGGCTTGTTGCCAAACAAGCTGTTTTAACCCAAGAAAATCTCATGAAAAGGGGGATACATCTAAGCCCTAGGTGTTTTTTCTGTGAAGAAAAGGCTAAGACAGTAGCCCACCTTTTTATACACTGCAGGATTACCCTTCAACTATGGGAAATTTTCCTAAGTAAAAAGGGCCTGAACTGGGTAATGCCAAGGAAAATAGATCAGACCTTGAAGATCTGGAACAGTTATGCTAACATGTCAGACCATAAAGATAGGTGGAAAATTATACCAGCCTGTATCTGGTGAGCTTCTTGGACAGAAAGAAACCTCAGGTGCCATTAGAACAAGAGCAACAATATCCAGAAGATGAAGATGAAGTGCTTAGTTTTGTTTCATTTTTTTTATGTAAACAGGAGTATAGGGAAGATCTAGAATCAATTATGGATGTCTTAGGATCTTTGTAAATTTTTGTTAAAAGCGTTGAAGATCTTCTGGATACTCCCCCTCAATTGTAATTAGGAAACCTGTAACTTGTCGTGGCAGGTTTCTTTTTTTTTTTGAAATAGAATACAAGTTGTTACATTCTAAAAAAAAACATTAATGAAGTTGGTTATCTTAGTAGCAATATCCAACCACCCTGAATTAAATGACCATTCTGGAACAATAATAATTGTTTTCTTCTTTCCTTGCATATTAATGATACTGAAATAGCGACCAAATCTGTTAAAATTTCTTGAGCAGAAAATCTCAGATTAATGGTCGTGATTTTTCCATCTCTTCATCAAGTTTTCTGTCGTTTTCGATGCTTCCTTCAAAAGGTGAACTATCCACTCTATCGTTTTCTGGGTGAAACTCACCCAAGTCATCATATTTCGGCCTCTTTCCACCCATTCATACCAAATCTCAGCCCTTGAGATCTTCCTTGTTATGTCAAATGATTTAAAACCTACCGCAAAATAGATGATATCGCTACCCATGATGAGAAGGAGATGAATAGAAGAAAAAGGTTGATAGATAGGAGAGAGAATTCCGATGGAAGATGCACTAGCATATTTTGCTACTAATACCTTTCTGTCGTTTTCGAAATAAGTTAATTGAGAATTCCGATCGAAAACATATTATTTTAAGAATCAATTTTTTTTGGGGTATCACTTCAAATAAGTTAATTGAGATTTCTACTACATTTCATTTATTTTATAAATATACTATTTCATAAAGTGCTATTTCTTGAGTACTTCAGCAGCAATAATAGGCATTATATGAGTCTCAACACGCCTACCAGGATGCACTAACTTTAGTAAACCTTCATCTCTTGTTGATATACCCATTTGTCAGTTTATTTCTGGACTTTCTGATAAGCTTATGCAAAATATGAGTAATTGAAGAACTTTCTTTTTTAAGTTTAGTTTTTGGCTCAAAATTAGAGTCTCTTAGCATGAGATTCTTCAAGATTCATGTATTTAAATGATTCTTCATATGAATGTCACGGGGGAAATAAATCTTTTCAGACTGCCAAGCTCCCAATTGTTGAAGTTTCTCCTGAAAAGTAGATTCCATTAATTGTCCTCTCTGTTCTGTAGAGTCAGGATCACGTGAACTACTCAGTTAAGTTGTTGGTGGGATTGTGGCGTAACTATTATCTGCTATGTTGGTAGCTAGTCAGTCTCATACTTGTTGCATTAATCACTAAATAAGTATGTGAATTTCTCTTTTATTAGACTGATAAGTTGATTAGAGCTGAAATCATCCATTATAATGTAGGTTTCATGTAATCTTATAAGTATTATGTTTTTATTGCTTCACTTTTATTAGTTTCTGAAACTCGAGCTTCTTAGATTGACTAGAAGTGATTTTATCTTGTAGTAGTATTAAACCCTTCGTTAACAGAGGATTCATCTTTTCCCAGATAAAAAATTGAGGATTTCTCTTTGTCTAAAGGCAAATCAGACCAATCGAGGATTTCTCTTTGCACAACTTTCAGACGAATTCCAAATTTTGAAGGGTTTCTACTTTATCAGGTAAATCATATGAAATTGTTATTATTTTCTTTACCTTGATAACCTTTTGTATCCTATATTTAAAAAGTTTTTGTGTTATCATGTAGAACGACAAAATTCTGTTTCAAAATTGATGAACCTTTTATATCTAAAAGAGCTTCTATGTTATCAAGAAAGACTCAAAATGAATCATGTCTTTGTTCAGAAGGAATAGAAGTGATTAAAACAGGGTTAACAAGACCACTCTCTTGGTTATCTTTAATGAAGAGAGTTTTGAACTGAAAAATTATGGTAATTTAAACAAGTTCTTAGCATTCATTCTACCTAAGCACTGTAAATTTGATAGTTTACTGATTGGACGAGTATCATATAATTTTTTTAAACCACTAATAGTAGTTGACTGAGAGGACAATGGTGTTTTAATTCTATTTTGATTGATTGTATGTTTACAAGAATTTTACAGAATATAATGTGTCTGCGACCCTTTTCGACTAGTAAAGATATGTATTACTGAAGTTGTTGAGCTTGTCTAAGCATAGGAGCACCTGAAATCTGATTCAACTTGTGAACCTGCAAATTGAGCAAGTGGTTAGTAAAAGTATATCCTCCATGTTCTTCCAGGGGATTTGAACTTAAGGATCTTCTTCCCTCTTCTCCTTTATCTCCTATTTCCAAATGTCCGTCAGCTTTTACATGGTCTGATCCTCAAATAAGGTTCTAATGCTATGTCACTATTTACTGTTCTTTTTCCTCGCCCCTCCAATTCCTGAAAACAGTTTGCATTTACATTTTCCTTTTCCAATGCAAGGTTTTCTAAATAATCAGTGTTTCCAAGTTAGTTGCGCTACTGGAGAAAATAAGAAATCATGAGAAATATCGTCTGCCTTATGATTCTCACAACAACAACATCTGGATGGGAATTGAATTCCCCATTTCTTTGAAATATCATCTAGGGGTATTTTAGCTTTCCATAATTTCCACATAAAGAATGAGATTTTAATAGGCATACCTTTTATCCACATAAAACTATACACCTTATTCACTTCCTGTCTCTGTCTAACATGATGGAAGGCAGAAGTTACAACGAATTCTCCCTTCGATCCTAACTTCCAATAAGGTCTATCCATCTCTTTTGTGTCTTCAGGTAGACATATATTTTGAATAATGTGTTCAACCACCTTATAAGGAAGTAAATTCCTTAGAGTTTGTTCTTCCCATTGCCCTTCTTCTGCCACTTCTTTGAGCAGAACAATTGTTTGATCATACTCAGCCCCAGGAAGAATAAGCTTGTACAAAGCTCCCAAGCATGTCCAGTTATCTAACCAAAAGTATGAGTTACCTTGCTTGAACAACAACCAGATTTTAGCTTTTATTTCCTTTTTGCATTTTAGCATCTTTGTACTATCACTGCATACTATTTTTTTCAAGTATTTGTTGCTCATATAATTCCTTTATAACGATTCTTTAGTTCTCATGTTCCACCATAGCTTTGGAAATAAACTCTATGAAGCTTTAAGCTTTTTGGTGTGATCGATGATCTATTATAGGATCATTGTAATGTTTTCTTGAATGTTTAAAGATGGTAGTAGATGTTTGATACTTCTCTGACTGTGTGTGCACAAGAAGGAGATTTTAAAATTTTGGACATACTTTTAAACAACTCTAAAAGGTTTCACACTATATTGTACTATTGGTCTTCTAAAAAATGTGTTTGAACTTCTTAGAAATGTTGCTTTCAATCTGAACCTGCTTCTTGATAGAATTTCATAATCTGAATTAGTTCATTTAAATTCCTTAATTGGTAAGGATATGTTTGTAGGCATTAGTTCTTTGCTTAAATGAAGTCCTATGTTGTTTCAGCACTTCAATACTTTGTCAATTTTGCTTTAGCCAGAATCATCCTCGACATCTCATCTCGCTTCATTGACTCTGTGGTAGGTAGGCTTCGGGACATTTCTTCAAGTTTCAACATTTACTAGAAACAACCTCTCTATTCTCAGTAGAGTTTGTATTAAATAAGCATGTGACAAACTGTTGATAAAAGCGTGCATTGATGTTGTTCTGTCACTATCTGTTGTAGTAGTTTTCTTGTTTCTGGTTATGGGTTTTGAAGGTGTCAAAGAAATTACTCCATTGTTCTTGTGCTTGTTTTCTAAGTTTAGATTGATCAGTTCTCACTCATATTAGTAGGTGCAGATTTATTCAACCTTGGTAGAGTCGTTTTGTGTTGTGAAGGATCCCTTTTGATATAGGACATTTTTTTTATTCTCACAGTAAATTTGTATTTGATTCATTTCGTTTTATGTTTTTCAGAGATGTGGATACTATTTCATTTGTTTGGGGTGAGATATTACCCAGTATCATTTAGCTTGACATAATAGGCCTCAAATGAGTTCGTATTTTCTCTTCCGAGTTGTGATCTGCATAAGTGTCTGTTCTCTAGTGACAAATGAATCTACCTTCTTTTTTAACTGCTTGTGACCTCTGTGAGTAGGGGTGGGCGTTCGATCGGTTTAACCAAATTTAGCAAATAGTGATACATTTGTAAAAAAGTGAAACAAACTAGAAGAACAACAATCAACCATACAACACAATACTGATTACCCACTAACAGTAATGCCTACCAGCAACAACAATGCAACAGTACAACATACTAATAGACTGCATCCAAAGGATGAGGATGTATACGTATCTACCAACTGAATATGAATCTTCATAGGCCATACCAATAGCAAATAATGTATCCTTATGTTTGGTATTACAACAATAGAATGTACAAGTTATACATGTACCAACACCGCAACACATCCTAATTTACCAGTCCCCTATACAAATGATTTGTATGTGGAAAAAATTATAACAGCTAGGCCTGCCTCAATGCTGTAATATGAGATGACAATTCGGATTTGAAGACCGAACAAAATCTAAAAACAGCCCTAGGAACTAGGATAGACAAGTTTTGCACTTTAATAGTACCATGATCTGTATATTCTTTGGAAGACATTGTTTTTATATGATAGGGCTACTTAGGTTCCTTGAAAATTTCATGTTTTGATTTCTTTAACTTCTCTGTCGTTATAATTTTTTATAGCATACTTTTTAAAGTAAGTACATAAATGTGCAGTTGAGAATATCACTAGATTTGTATTAAATAAGCATGTGACAAGCTGTTGATAAAAGTGTGCATTGATGTTGTTCTGTCTCTATCTGTTGTAGTAGTTTTCTTGTTTTTAGTTATGAGTTTTGAAGGTGTCAAAGAAATTACTCCATTGTTCTTGTGCTTGTTTTCTAAGTTTAGATTGATCAGTTCTCACTTATCAGTAGGTGCAGATTTATTCAACCTTGGTATGGTCGTTTTGTGTTGTGAATGATCCCTTTTGATATAGGACCTTTTTTTTCTGATTCTCACAGTGAATTTGTATTTGATTCCTGTTGTTTTGTGTTTTTCAGAGATGTGGATAGTTTTCATTTGTTTGGGATGAGATATTGCCCAGTATCCTTGACATAATAGGCCTCAAATGAGTTCGTATGAATCTGTTCTCTAGTGAAAAATGAATCTGCCTTTTTCTTTACTGCTTGTGACCTCTGTGAGCTTCATTTTTCTTTAAGTTTTGATAGAATGAAATTTGACATGAAATTTTGCATTTTAATGTAAGTAATCCTAATTCTTTTCAAACTAGTATTTGAAATTTATATATACCCCCGCAATTTATTAACTAAACATAATACATCTTTCTATTGATATTGATCTTGTTCTTTGATCATGGCTGGTGGGAACTTTATTATTGCTGATGAAGGGGGTTCCGAGTACCCAGGGAAGTTGACACGTTATGTGGCACTTACTTGTATTATGGCTGCAATGGGAAGGTTGATATTTGGTTATGACATTGGAATTTCAGGGGGAGTTACTTCTGTGGATCCTTTTCTCAAACTATTCTTCCCTTCTGTTTATCGCAAAGAGGCTCTCGACACCTCCACCAATCAGTAGTGCAAGTTCGACAACCAGTTGCTCACCTTTTTCACCTCTTCTCTCTATGTGGCTGCCCTCATCGCCTCTGGTCTTTATGAAGTTTTGATCAGTATCTTCTGTTGTCTTAGGAATGCACTGCCTTCAAGATGGCTTAGCTTTGCAAGTGATTCTTTGTTTCTTTTAGATGTCTCATCTTTAAAATGTTGAAATTTATAAAGAGTTGTCTTCCGGTAGTCCATTTATGCCTAAAGAGTTGTATCTCCAATGCAACCTGGTATGGTATGCAGCAGAAGGGGTCTCTGTTGTTGTTGCTGCTAATGTGTGTCAAAAAGTGATGGGAATGGAGACAAGTTAAGCACTGTTGCTTCAGCCATTTGAGCAGAACTGCTGCCTTCAGATGCTTAGGGATTTTTCATTGAAGATTTATGACAAGAGAGAGCTTCAATTTATGGTTGGTTCCAGTGAAAATGATCAAAATTCCTCTTCTAAATCCTTATTAGGGTTCTGATAAGCATCTAGTTGTAGTTTTTCAAAAGATTTTTTTGCCTAATTCATAGTTGCTTTAACATTTTTCTTGTAAATTAAGTTAGAAATTGATTCCTTCTCTAGGAAAGGAGGTTGCTTGAATGTCAACTTGTTGTTGATAAAAGCGTGCATTGATGTGTTTGGCCAGTTACTTCATTGTTATGGATTGGTTTGGCTTACTGTGAATTTGAGCATATTAAATATACATGATTTATTTCACTAACTTATAATTTTATTTTGAATGTTCAGGAAAATGCCGGTAATTCAATTTGAATAGTGGCATGAAGTAAACTCGATCTATTGTAGTGAACGATGAAGAGTTTTTGTACTATTGTGGCATGAAGTAAACTCGATCTATTGAATTCATTTGGTTTTGTGGAATTTATTGATAGTAGAGATCTTTAAGCAATCGCTTTTTAAGTATTGATTGTACAAGACATGTTTCTCGAAGTTTATTTGAAATATATAGCTTCGATTTATTTATTAGCTAATTTTGTGCTTTAGATAACTTATATTTTTAATTATGTGATTATTAAATATATTCAAAAAAAAAAAATTATTCTTAAAAATGAAAATATTGTGGCTACAAAAATTCTACACAACATTAATGCCACACTTCAAAAGTGTTGTCATAGGGATGTCCAATGTGTGACGTACATAAGAAAAGTTACACTTTATAAGTGTTGTTCTAGATGAGATATAAAAGACAACATTTTTTAAGTGTGCCCAATAACAACGAAAGGGTCACACTTTTAAGTGTAGTATAATCAAACAAAAGGTGTTGCTAATGAATTATAACAAAGCGTGCCCTTATACCACTTTGGCAACACTTTTTAAGTGTAGCTGTTATGACGACATTTAAAATGCGTGGCCTAATGTCAAAGGTTACGCTTCTTTTGGTCACCCCTTAAAAAGCGTTGCTTAAATTCCAAAAGTGTAGCCTTTTATCAAAGGCCACACTTTTTGCTAGTTTAGGCTACACTTTACTGGGGTGGCTAAAAGCCCAAAATGTTGTAGTATCATGTTGCTGCTCACATTCTTTGCATTGTAGTGATCATGTTGTTGCTCACATTCTTTGCATTGTAGTGATCAGGTTGCTGCTCACATTGTAGTGATCATGTTGCTGCTCAGTGAGTTCTTTAACACGACTAATAAAATAATCATGTTGCTGCTCACATTCTTCGCATAGATAAAAAGAGCATTTGATGTTAGAAGAGGAAGCAACACCAATAAAAGATTGAGTTGTTGTCATGGATGAAACTTCTTGTATCATTTGATCTACAATGTAAATAAAAAAAGTTGAGAGTTTACAATTGATTATAAAATAATAATAGATAGCAATTTATACTTATGTTGACACAGATAGGCATTTTGTTGCCACATATGTACCTTCTGTTGCCACATATGAATATTCTTGTGCCGCAGATGAATCTTCTGTTACTACAGATGACCATTTTATTGCCCTAACACATAGGTTATATGTTTCAACATATGACAACTCTATTGGAATATATACCAACATATCACTAAAATATAGCAACATACGACACATCTTTCAACAAATAAAATATATGTTGGACAATTGAACCAGACTATATTTCTAAAATCATCTGAACAAAATGCTCACAAAAAGAACAACAAAAGCGACAAAAAATGACTTTTCACTGAATGTTAACAATACATATACATTTCCTCAAAATTAGGGCTTTTTTGGGTTTGTTCAAAAACTGTAACTAATAGGTACCATTACACCATTATTCAATTTTCACATCTATAGAACGATTTATTGTTCATTAACCCAAGAAAAAAACTTAGTATTGTTCAAAAATTGTAAAATCTTTCAAAAAAATGACTTACCCATTTTAAGTCGAACACAATCTTCCGTTCAGAAAGAGGAGAGAGTCACGACTGGAGATGAGGAGGAAGATAAGATAATGGGGAGAATATTTGTTTTGATAGTCGGATTTTCAAATTTTCTAAGGAAGAAGAAGAAGAATAAGAAGAGAAGAGAGAACGTTAGAAGAAGAAGAAGAAAAAATTCTATTTTCTTTTACTTTTTTTTAAAAAAAATGGTTTGGATAGAATTATAAAAGTTGAAAAATGAAGTGTTTTTTTGTATTTTATAAAAAATTAGAAAGTTTTGAAAATGTTAATTTGGTCCCATATTTACTTAATTACATTTTAAAGTGGATTTGATCATTTGTTGGTCAAAGTGTCACCAAAAAATAAAAACATAGTCCGGAGTCAAAAGGGCAAAAAAAATTGTCAAAAATTCCAAAAGAGCATATCAAATTTTTTTAAAACCAAAAGGGCAAAATCGCTCCTGACGAAGCGATTTCCCTCTGACACAATGACTAAAAATCGCTGCCAATTGTCCAAAAACTTTTTTTCTTTTTTTTTAAATTAAAAATCGTTGCTGTGGCAGCGATTTTAAGTCGATTTTTTCCCCTTACATCGCTGCAGGGGCAGTGTTTTTCATGCCTATTGTTAATTATTAATAATATAAAAATGATAAACAAGTCGGACAGTATACTCAATAAAATTGTTGAAGCATGACGAAAATTGAATTATATATCATAAATAATAATAAAAGAATATTGAATTAAAAAAAACTTCAAAAGGGGCAAGATTAAACACATCAAAAAAAATTCTTGATTTTTTTTTAATTTTATCAAAATCGCTGGAAGTATAGCGGTTTTAAAAAAAAAAAATTTAAAAATTCTTAACCAAGAAAAAAGATATTTTTTTTTGAGAAAATCGCTGCTAAGGCAGCGATTTTTATTGTTTTTTAATGTACAACGTCAACTTTTGTCAGAAGAAAATCGCTCCTGATGGAGCGATTTTACCCTTTTGGTTAAATTTTTTTTTGATGTATCGTTTTAGTTTTTTGAAAGAAAAAAGTTGCCCTTTTGGCTCCAAAAAATGTTTTCCAATTTTCTCATGTTTGATTGAGTTAAATGTTTTGGAAAATGTTTTCCAAATCAACTCATTTTCCTCAAATTTAAGCAAAATGACTTCCCTTCAAAACTTAAGGAAAACATTTTTCAAAACTCTCTTCTAACTTCAAATTATAATTTTTTTTTATTTAAAAAAATCAATTTATTTTGTCCCTACCCTCAAACTAGCCCCCAAAAAATAATAATTTTAAAACTTGTTTTTAAATTCAATTTTTTTATCCCACCGTCACCCCTACCACCACCCCCTCCCAAAAAAATATTAAAAGTTATTTTTAAAAGATATTTCTAATTTCAATTTTTTATTTTTTACCCCCACCCCCTACCCTCGCCCCCCATCAACTCCTATCTTCCCCCACCCCCTTCAAAAAGAAAAAAAAATTAAATTTGTTTTTAAAAAATATTTTCAACTTCAAATTTTTATTTTTTCATCCCGATCCTCCACCACCCACCCCCCTTCGCCCAAACGAAATTGAGTTTGTTTTTAAAAAATATTTTCAACTTCAAAAATTTATTTTTTCACTCCTACACTCGACCCGCCCACCCACCCCCTATCAGCCCCCCTCCCACCCACAAAAAAAAAGATTTAAGTTTGTTTTTAAAAAAATATTTTCAACTTCAAAATTTCTTTTTTTCACCCCTATTCTCGACCCCACCACCCACCCCCCTACCAGCCCCCCACCCCAATTTTTTTTTTAAGTTTGTTTTAAAAATATATTTTCAACTTCAAAAATTCATTTTTCACCCCTATATTCGACCCACCCCACCACCACCCACGCCCTACCACCCCCCACCCCCCACCCCACCCCAAAAAAAAATTTAAGTTTGTTTTTAAAAATTATTTTCAACTTTAAAATTTCAAATTTTCACCCCTATCCTCGACCCCCAACCCCAAAAAAAAAATTTAAGTTTGTTTTTAAAAAATATTTTCTACTCTAATAAAAATACAAGATATTTCTCAAAATAATTTTTTATTCATAAATCAAACACTAAATTTTTTTTCGAAATATATTTTTTACTCACCAACCAAACATGAGAAAATAAGTCAAAAATCAACTTGTTTTTTAGGAAAACATTTTCCTTCCTACCCAAACACTCCCTTAATTGACATTTTTTTTAATTTTTTTTTACTGTCCTTCTCCAATAGCGTACAATACAGTAGCAACGACCCCAATGATCATCTTCTTCACGCGACCAGGACCGAGAAATCAGAGACGCACCAGTCCGGCAAATCCGGAATCAAACGGCGATTCTAGTACACTGTACGCGTCTTCTTCCTCTCCTCGCCTCAACAGTACAGCTGCCAACAGCCCTTGATTTGTCCTTGATCGCGTAGGATTGAGCCACGTAGGACACTCGAGTTCATCAAGGACGTCCACCTCTTTCGGGTTAGTTGAAGAATTTGCTTTCGTGTGGTGGTGGAATAGTTAATTTCCAGCTCGTTTCTTGTTCCAGTTTGCGGTAACATCTAATTTCAGCCCATGTCTCTTTATTTCTTAATGTGTGGACTACTTGATTCTTGACTGACTAAGCGTTCAAATGTTATGATTTTAGGCGTATTCCGATTGAATGTTGGCTATGAATCAGTAGATGGTCTGTTCATTCGCGAATTTATTTGTTTCCTTTTCAGTCTTTGGCGTTTGAGATTTGACGATCCCATCTGATGTTGAGTTGGTTTCTCCCGTCTTATTTCATTGTTAATCTCGTCTTGCTTACTGTGAAGTTGCGATTCAGTCTCAGTGTCAAATTAATTTCGTGTTCTGTATTTAGCATCTTTGCTCCTCTGTTTGAATTCGTTTCTTGCTGTTTTGCTTCTCGTATACTTGCTTTGATGTCGCTGATTTCGTATTTCTTGTTTTCGCTGTCTCTTAGCATCAATGGTCTCATTCATTTTAATATGTTAATGGCGTTTTTCTTTACAAAAATAGGGGCAGAATCTTAAACCAGTTAGTATGAAGGTTGTTTGACGTTTTATCTATCGTTTGT
Organism: Solanum piurae; assembly: GCA_029582685.1. Lineage (NCBI taxonomy): Eukaryota > Viridiplantae > Streptophyta > Magnoliopsida > Solanales > Solanaceae > Solanum > Solanum piurae. Next base: position 21,473 of record JAJOOO010001363.1, on the reverse strand, counting down.
TGATGTAGTCACTGATTTTCTCCATTTTCAAATTCCAGAATTGTCTTGCTGTCCAGCATGCTTTGTTTGAATCGAGTTTATGTCCCCATTTTGTCTAAATTTTAGTCGAAAGTGCTCACCATTTGTAGTTGAGTTTATAAAATGTGAGGTTTTGATTTTTCTTTCAGTGTAGTATTTGTTTCTTGCCTTAGTTGGTCGTTGAATTCGTTAGGAAGATTGTTAAATAGCATGTTCTTTACCTCTTAATGGTTTCATCACTGCCTCCCCAATTTATTTGGAATGTGATCCCCCTATCAGAGACTAATGTTGTTTGTTGTTTTAAAGGTATAAGGTGATAGTTTCTTATGAATATGGTGATTGATTGTTTACATTGTATTACTAGTTTCATTGTTTTAAAATTAGTTGATTTTTTTTTAGTTTAGTTGTTGTTTTGAATCAAATTTTGTTGAAGCCTTTAGTTTGTTGTCTAAATCAGTAGATTCTCTTTCGTTTGTGTGCTATAGGATAATTCCTCCAATCTTTGGTATGCGAATTGTGCTAAAAGCTTGATGTATTGTTTTGTTATCTTTTGTTGCCATTTTTATTTAAGGGATAGAAATGTTAGGCTTTTAAAATAATTTATCATGAATGGTGTCCCTTTATCCCTTTACTATTAAGTGGCAGTAACTTCATTATTTTTTGTTTTGTTTAATTTGATTGATCTGCTGCATCAACTCACCCACATTTGGAACACATAAGCGACCATGGTAACGAAGTACACCATCTCCCCCTTGAGAGAAAACCTCAACTTTTTGCTGATGAACTACACCTTTCCACAGAAGTAATATAGGATCACTATCCTGCTTTTCCTTAACCTCCACTACCAATGAGGATTCTGATCCATTCTGAACTATCACACCACCATCTGACGTGTCCGTAAGGCAAACTCCTAAGCGAGCAAGCTGGTGAACATCTCTGGCTAACTCTTTCTTTCCTTCATCAACATGTGCTACACTACCCATAGACAGTCTGCTGAGAGCATCGGCCAGTACATTGGCCTTCCCTGGATGGTCAAGCAAATTCATGTCATCTCCTTTGACGAAGATTCAATTCTTTCTGGGTGAACACATACTGGAGGCCTTATGATCTGAACACAAACATAATATAACTAAATAACCACCCATTTAACATATTACTCAGTCAACCTCTTCTTTTTCTTGATCCCATAGCAGTACTCAAAAGGAATTTCTCCATCAGGTTGAATACGCGGCCTTTTTGCTTCAGAATCGAACTGCAAAAGAAGCAAATTATTCAGTTTTAAAATACAAAGAACACACTCCATAGATAACTCATACAATTAGTTTCTCACTCACGTTTTCTGTAATGACTTTGTAAACTGGGTCGTTCAAGTATGTGAATGAAGTGCTAGAGTCGAAAATGGCTCTGAAATCAAAATCAGTGATCTTGCTTCCTACTGTTATTCCTGTCAGGCTGATGTTATAAGGTTGGCTGCATTCAGAGAGAGAGAGAACTAGTAAATACATATTCAGTTGAATTCTCACTTCCCTTAACGTTAAAACCAGAAAATCAAAGTGACAACTTACTATGGTTGATCAAGATTGAGTGGTGTTTCTCCTTGGCCTGGACTTCCTTTATCTCCAAAAACTATTCTTCCAATACCATCAGGTCCAAAGCACATAGAGAAAGAATTTGCAGCAAGACCTTTACTTGCTAACATGCTTTGGGCAGATATATTTTCAATACCAAGTCCAAATAGACCATTAGGAGCTGCACCAGTTAAAAATGCACCTGTTTGTCTTATCCCACACCTGGAATGAAAGAAATAGAATAAAATTTATGGTGGATGAAGAAATGCATCAGAAGATCCAAATTACACTGCTTTACCAATTTTGGTATATGGAACCAGCTATAAACACTATAATTTGAGTAGTTAAAAATTCCAACTCTGCTCTAACTAGAATGTGGCTGCATTTCTCAATGATCCCGATTATGGCAACATAGATTGTATTAAGGTGTGCTTTTATGTATAGTTTTGACTTTTGATCATATACTATTGTCTTGCTTGGCCTTGTTACTTATACTTCATGACATGTGACGAATGATTTACTTTTTCTGTAGTATTTATCTTCTCTACCTACATGTGGTGCATCTGCGATGCTAATGAGTGTACATTTACCTATTCTCTTCTTCGGTGTTAGACGTGTCTCCTATTTTTTTGATTACTTTGCCGACTTTCTTTGTTCTTCCAACGCGCTCTCTGGTTTCTCATACTCCATAGTCCTACGTTATCAGAGTTGAGCTTTTCGTAGGTTCATGAATGGAAAGCTATATTGTTGTTTGTTTAAAATTCTTACCTCCTTTCCCCACCCACTCATTCCTTATAAGACAAAAGGATACATAGTTTTCTTGAAATGAAAAAGGAACACATTGTTTGGTGGTTGTGTTAAAACTTACCTTCTAACAATTTTTGCAATGGTGAAATCCCAAATCATTGATCTGAATTCATTGAAATCAGATTTGAAATTCCAAAGCTCATAGCCTGAATCGCGCTGATCTTCGTATTGCAGGTCCAAAGGCAACCTAAGATTTTTCTGCAACTATTCGTCTATGGCGGACTTGAGCATTGCTTTTTTCTCTCTCCTCCTCCCTTTCTTCTCTCTATCCCTCCTAGTTTTCCTCGCCTTCATCGTCCGACCACGCCCCGTCAAAGTTTCAATTAAAAATCGCCATGTCTTCATCACTGGCGGCTCAAGCGGTATTGGCTTAGCTCTAGCTCAACAGGCTGCTTCAGAAGGTGCAAAAGTTTCAATACTTGCTCGTAACATTGGTAGACTCGAAGATGCGAAGGAGTCAATTCGGCTTTCTACTGGCCGTGACGTGGCCATTTTCAGCGCTGATGTGAGAGACTACGAGGCTGTCAAGAAGGCTGTAGAAGAGGCAGGACCAATCGATGTGTTGGTGTGCAATCAGGGAGTTTTTGTACCTCAGGAATTGGAGACTCAAGATATTGAGGAGATCAAGTTTATGATTGATGTCAACTTGACCGGGACTTTTCATTTGATTAAAGCTGCTTTGCCTGGAATGAAGAATAGGGCTGACCGTGGACCTGGGTCCATCACTATCATGTCTTCACAAGCTGGCCAGGTATGTTCTACCTTCGGTTCAAGTATCAATTTCAATGGTCTTCTGTTCCACTCAGAATTAATTCCGTCGGATAACTAGTTCACCATATAGAGATGAGAATGGAACAAATTAGAGCAGAGCAAAAAATAGTTGGCAAGGCAGTAAGCGGTTTTTTAAGTATAGGTACTTTGATCTCCGGTATGATGCTAATTGTGAGAGTTCATGTTTTTAGTATACCCAAGTATGAGTTCTGAGTTGGACTAGAAATAGTTGAGCTCCTAATGGTGGCCTATACTCCAATCTAAGTTTAGCCCAAAATGCAAAAAAATATTTTGCTGACAAATTGTTGTATTCTATATGAGCATCATAGTCCACGGTAAAAAAGAAACAGAAATGGTTGAAGATAAACAAACATAATAGTGGGCTTAAATGAACACTGAACCTCATTGCATACTGTTACATACAGGTCTATTTAACATTGAAAATAACTTATCTTCAATTTTATGTAATTTTGCGCTAGATTTAGACATTTATATGCATCTTGTGTTTAAATATTATCATACAACTTGATGGAATACATGATTTTGCATTTCTTTTCATAGTATGGCATCTGAATGTATCTTGCCGTATGTGTTTTAATTTAGGCTTATATAAAAATATGAAAATAAAATTGAAATGTAATGTTTGATTTATATTGTTCCCCTGGTGTCTATACCGTACTTGAAAAATAGTCTCCTACTTTTGATGTCATCTTGATTTTTGATTAACTACATGCATCAAAAACCAAGAAAGGAGAATGAAGAAAGCCTTAGAGGGTGCTTGGATTGTCTTAAAAGCTTGACCAGGTTTTTAGCTCTTTTTAGTTTTATAGACCGACTATGCTATATGGTGCAAAGTGCTGGCCAATCAAGAAGTCCAATGCCCGGAAGATGAGAGTAACAAAGGTGAGGATGCTAGGATGGTGTGGGCATACCAAGAGAGATAAGATTAGGAATGAAGATACTCGTGCCAAGGTGGGAGTGGCCCCCATGGAAGATAAGATGCAGTAAGTGAGGTTGAGATGGTTTGGGCATGTGAAGAGGAGATGTGTGGATGCCCCGGTAAGGAGGTGTGAGATTTTGGCCGTAGAGAGCTTTAGGAGGGGTAGAGGTAGGCCCAAAAAAATTGGGGCGAGGGATTACACTGGGTTTATTGTTGCAATCTCAAAATGTGTGCTGCCATCAACAGTTGTAGATTCTTTAGGCACATCTACTTCATAAAAAAAAAGGTTCTGTAGGCACATCCCATGAATCATTTGTTGTTTGTTCTTCCTCAACAAGGTCAATAGAAATGGAATCTGAAGGAAACATGTCAACTTCGAATTTGCTACTGTTGAAGCACTCGGTACACAAATCAAAATCTTCATGTGTTTGACTATGACACCTCACTCTTGAGCAACCAGCTAAACAAGAATTGCAATGGTACCCTAAAGCTGATATCTTCAGATTTACCAGTAATTATGCCACTTATTTTCCATATTTCGCCAAATCATTTGAATCTCTGTTGTGTTGGTCTGGATATATCCTAAATAACCAGGAAATACACTCACAACTTCATGACACCATAAACTTCTGGTATAGCAGGAGATCATCACTTTCCAGGAAACAATAATTTTGTCAGGTGTTGTCCCAAACATGTGACTGCATAGTGCATCTATTTATTTTCACAGTAACCACCAAGCAGTGAATTACTAGAGGTGCTAGTAAGCACATTTTGACCAGGGTCAAATGGAAAATGAAACAAAACACCTTGAGTAATCATGTCCCTACCTATCACACAATTCTTACATCCGCCACTGCTTTCAAGCATTTGATCGAATGTGGTAAGCAATTTTAGTTCTCTCAACTTGATGCATGTTTATAGGGATGTTAAAGTGAACAGTACTCAAATTAAACTCTATAATCGATGAAGAATAATAGAATCAAATTCTCCCTCAAATTAAACTCTCTAATCGATGAAGAATAATAGAATCAAATTCTCCCTCAAATTAAACTCTCTGATCAGATTTTTCATTGTCCCTAGTTTTCGGCGACCGGACGGCTTTGTGGTTATTGCGAATGTGGAGAGCATCGACAAACTTTTTTTAGTTCCATGTTCTTACGGATATTCATAGTGTGTTGCTGGTCCGATATATCTGCTATAAATCCTTGGGTCATTCCTTCAAACATCACACAATCGTTCATTTCTGAACTAGTTCTCTAATTTTATTTAGTCCAGTGATTTCGCTGGCAGAGACCGATCCAGCTTGAGATTTTTTCTCTGTCTGCAGAATAGCTTCAGTGCTTCTCTTGGGGAGAAAGAGCTTCTCTTTGTTTGTTCTGCAGGTGAAGGCCATTAATAGCCTCCTTCAGTTCACTTATCATTTTAAATAATTTGACAGTCGTTGTTCCATCTGGTCTTTTCGATTCATTAATTCCTTCTGACTAGCAGCCATAGTAGCAAGTCGTGCAGCCAAATCCACCCGATTTTCCATCATCTTAGGATCTCAGCTTGAACTCCCAGTTGATGTGTTCTTCTCCATGAACACAGCCCCAAGAGATCAATGTTTTGATACCATTTGATACCTAATTGTTGATATCGAAGAACAGAGGAGAGAGAAGAAAGGAATGTAACACAAGTCTCTTTTGTTAGCTCAAATGTACTCCCCTTTTGCTCATCTTCTTGATGCTTTTAATGAAACTTCTTACTTCATCAAAAAAGAAGAAGAGAAAAATGAGAGAAGGGCATACATGAGGAGAAGTTTAGGAAGGAAATTAGCAATTTGTATTATCATTTATCATGATGCAATACAAGTGTTTGATTGAGCTTTTATACTACCAGCTATGCTCACATGAAGTGTGCTGAAAATGAAATAAAAGGAAATGGGAAATTAAACTACGATAAGAAAAGGCCAACTTAACAAACTTTCCCACCAAAATTAGCTCTCACACACTTCAGGTAATTTCTAGGTTAGATACTAAGTTCTGTATTAGTCAGTTTCCCATATTGGTGGAAGTATGTGGGAGAATTATATTTTTGTAAGGTAACCAAAAACCAAAAGAGGATTTCTTCAAACATTTTCTGTTGTAATGAAACAAATAGTAAAGTAATCTAGCATTGCCGCCAAGTGGGTAGACCGGTGGACTTAAGGACATTAGGGGCAAATGTATTCTTGTGTGTAGTTTGCACTAAATCAAGAGCATGTTTGGCGGTAATTTATGAACATGCTTGATTGCATTATACTCTTTTGGTTAACTTGAATACATCTCTTCAACCACTTCTGCTATCTGCCATGTAAGAATTTAGGTTGAGGTTAGATGTTAGTCAAAGAAAAATGCTTAGTAACAGCTATAGTAAGCAGGAGAAGGAGTAACTAGTTTTGAGATAAGGACATGAAAGGCTAAACTGCTCCAGAGTATAGTTCTGTTGTGAGCTTAACCTGTCTTATTATTATAATAAAGATTGGCCTCTGGTATGACTATCACAATACGTTGAAATGAGAGCATTGTTCAGAACCAAAATATGGTTTGAACTTGATAACAATGTAAATGACGTCGTACTATGATCACTGTTTATATTTGTTGTTAATTTTCGAAGATCTTACCCCAGTTTTCTGGTATAAATAGATTGAGAAATGAAGGTAAAATTAGTGTCATACAGTCTGAGATGATTAAAGAATGTCAAAGCATTATAAAGTCTATCTCAATCTCTAAAATTCACCAGATTTAGTCTAGATATGATTTGTGCTATTGGTTCTTAAATCTGGAGTCTGTAACATGTTGGATGGTTTTTTATTTTCTACTTACTTTACCCATTTGCTTACGTCCACCAAGGATATTGGAGTTTTCTTTTGTTAAATATTCTATTAATACTTTCAGTTTTAGCATCGTAGGTTCATTTACCATCTAATACTGTAAAATTCTAAACTAGAAGCACCCGGAGTAGTTGAGAGCTATAATACTATTACAAATGTATCTGAACTCGTAACTACTATGGTATCAACATTTGCAGATAAGCACTTCCTATAAACTTTTTCATGCTACAGTTATTAGCAAATGCATTTCAAGTAGTGTCTTTTGAACAGCAAAAGACAATGAAATGCATTTGCTAGTTTCGTCTCTTTATTTAGAATTAGAAAGAAGTAGTTTTGTTATGTACCTGACTCACTTTAAGTTTGGAACTCATTCTTTGAGGATGGTAGTTTGAGAAAGTGTGGACAATCTTGTGATTTTGCAGTACTCTCATTAGTACACAATTCATGAAGACTTTAGCATGGAGACACTTTCAGCAGGAGCGTTTTTCATCTTCTGTTCTGATTGATATCTAATCTCTATTGCAATTTTATTTTTTATCTCATCTAGGAGTTTTTGGGGAAACAATGAAAATAAGTTAGAGTTGATCATCACAATTGTCCAATTTATTTAATTTCGTTTCCCTCTATGCATTCACATTTACGTGTATTCATCATAAAAAATTTAACTGGAAGACCCACCACGGCAAATGCTTCCTTAAATAGTAGTTTAACCTGAAGGACTGGAGCTTGGTCTGTGATGCTCACATAATAAAGAGATAATGTGTATCGTTAGCCACCACTGAAATGTTTTCTCAAATAGTAGTTTAACCTGAAAGACTGGAAGCAGTCTGTGATAAAATATGGTAGAATCAGGTGAACTTCTTTTCCCATACAATTGCATTAGTGTACTTTATAATGTTTTTTCTTAGCTGATTTGGTTTATTTGGTATTTTGTTTTGTCTTAGGTTGGGATATATGGTTATACAGCTTATTCAGCCAGTAAGTTCGGCCTCAGAGGACTGGCAGAAGCACTGCAGCAGGAAGTAATTGGTGAAAATATTCACGTATCACTAATATTTCCCCCGGACACTGAAACTCCAGGATTTGCTGAAGGTTGGACCTGAACAAATCCTACTCTGTTTCTTCTGGTTGTTATCACTACATGTCACAATGCACGAATTAGATGCTATGCTACATGTAGGGGGGGGGGGAGGGGTAGGGGGAACAAACACACTACTTTCTACTTGCATCATGTTTGTCTATGTAAAAAAAAGAAGGTTATCATCAATAAAATCTATGCAAAAAGTTTAAATATGTAATATCACCATACCCAGTTGGAATCCACTAATGCTAAATGCTACGATCTACCTCTGATTCTAAGTTGATATGTTAGTTATATATCCTTTTCCTTCATATCTTTTTCTTTATCTTCCTTCAGAGACCACAAAATTGTCTGGATCAAGCAAGTTGATTAGTTCACAATAAAATGATGATAGAACTGGTCTTTTTACCAATTATTGAGAACTGCATGGGATAGCACAAATTGCCAATTTGTTCTTTATGTTTCGAGGAACAAAGCCAGAAAATATTTTTTCTTTGATTAGCTCATGATGTACTGCACATATTAGCTATCCTTTATAGCAATTCAATAGGTTATGTAAAATCTTGAAATGCCATGAGGATTCTGTAGAACCCGACAGGATGTTAAATGCTGCATTTCAGTGTCTTTAGATAATACAGGTCTAGAACAGTTTGAAGCTTAATGTGTATGGTCTCTGTTTTGTTTTACTATAAAAGAATGTGGTCAAGGGATTGACATGCTTATGCGAGTTATAGAGTTCCTTTGTTAGATATTTAGGCTGTGATATTGTTTTCTGTTTTATTTTGTATATTTTAGTTTCTCAGTTTTTTCTCTGTATTCTATTTAATCCTGACTCATGTAGCTGTTTTTTTTGTGTGAACCTGCTTAGTGCTCTTTCTATCGTAGTTAATAGTGCATTATTTACCAATCCAAAAAAAAAAAAAGAACTGTGATGAATGCACATGGAGGTATGTATGCACTAATATTGAACCTTGGGAGACATCAACATCATTGTGTGTGTTGTACCCCCAATATTTCATGTGCACAATGTCGAATGTACCCGATAGGTGCTTGAACTTACCTGAATGCTAATCAGTTTACATTTGCAATAATTTAAGTTTAATCCTTTTGCAGAGAACAAGAGGAGGCCACAGTTGACTAGTATACTAGCAGCTTCTTCTGGTTCCATGAAAGCTGATGAGGTTGCAAAGAAAGCTTTGAATGGCCTTAAATCAGGAAACTTCATTGTCCCCTGCAACTTTGAGGGATTCTTTCTTTCCCTAGCAACTTCTGGTCTATCTCCTCAGAGATCATTCCTGATGGCATTTATCGAAGTGATAGCTGCTGGAATATTACGTGTTGTTGGTCTATGTTTCCAGTGGAATTGGTATGGTAATATTGACAAATTCCTTGGAGAAAGGAAATAGAGAGCAACTACTAAACAGATTCTAACAAGAATTGATAGTTTGATCGAATAAATGAATTTCGACATGATAGTTATTATAGAAATCAAACTTTTTCATGATGGTCTTATGTACCCGTAGGCTGTCCAATTTTCATCTACTTCTGTGCAAGTGAACCAAAAAAACTATGTAGTTTTGGTTCCTCTTTGATTATATACATTACCAAGTGTTTCTGGATACTTTGTCCACTAATTGAGAAGTTTTTCTATCTACTGTGCTTGGAGTTCATAGATTTCTTGGTGAATTGATAAAACATTAGTAGCAAAATTCTTTGATATAAATAAGACATCACTTTAGAACATTCAGAAAAAGTAAAATAAATAAATTAAAAAGATGGAATAATTAAGAAAAAGTAAAGTCATTGTGCCTGGGACTACTACTTTATAAGCACAAATTCTCACTTCAATAATGTTGAACAAACACATTGTATTCCACAATAGCATCTCCAGTGTTGACATCAAACCAAAAAGTATGAGCCAATGCATAGCCTCTAGCAAACCTAAAGAGTCCAGTGCCTCCAACAATAGGCATCTCTCATACAAGGTAAAACAAGTACAAAACGGTAAACAACAACTCTTATTATCTAAACAAGTAAAAGTGAATATCTATTTTTGATACCGTGGACAAGTAAAAGTGATCCCAAAGAAAAATATATAAAAAGTATTTTGTTCCGAGTTGAAGTATATTGCACTCTTAGCTAGGCGTGCCTGTGGCTTTTGCTACCAATAATAGTGCATGTGTTTCGCTTGATCACAATTTCTATTCTAATGCTAACTCTTGAAAGTTCATGTTCCTGTCATCATTGATGTATATATATATATATTAATTTTGAACCCCTAAACATAAACATAAGATTACAGTATTTTAGGGGTTCAAAATAATGGTTCCAAGTGAAAATTCTGGATGAAGAACAATTTTATCTCTTCCACTCCTCAAAGTCTTAGTCCTCTTCTCCCAATTCTCTCAAAAAATGGAAAATGACAGATCTTTGGAGGCGAAGATTGGTTCCAGCTTACTCAAATCAATTAGGGAGACAAACTCGAATCTGTGGTCTTCCGTCCATTGCAAGATGTGGTGCTTTTGGAAGGTCTATATGGGGATGAATGTTGATTCTCGAGAGTTACTCGCCAAGTCGCTATCAAGGAGGTTAAATTTCCCCTTTAACTGCTTCTTCTTAGTCATCTTTTTGTTACCTTGATCACTAATGGAAAAGGAAATATGTGCATTATGCTGCTGAAATTTGGATTCGCTAATGGTGCTTCGAAGGAAAATAAGAGATTTTTATTGATCTAATAGCTTAATGTTGTTCCTTATTCCTTTAGGTGGGTGGGGGGGGGGGGGTGATGCAGGTTTATGACTAATTTATACTGGCGACCAAAATTGAGTTAAATTGTTGCATAAATATTAAACTAGTTAACTTTGGATTGCGTTGAGAATGATTTGTAAGAGAATGTTTTTATTGACGAAATCAATTTCTACATAGAATAGTTGAAATGTCTTCTAGAAAGGAAATATTTTTCACTGACTTCCATCACATATGAACAAATATTTTTTTTGCCTTTCAAAATGTGGTTTGTTTCAGTTAACAATTGGTTGTTGTTGACAACTTTTAACATCAAATATTCTCCTCTTATTCTATATTCCACCTTGAACAATCATCATAGGTCACTTACTATTTTACCCAACAAAGTATGGGAAATGATCCAAAAATGATTTCTGAAGATGAAATTTAAAGAAGAAATTTCCTAATGCCAAATACATTAGTTACTTTTTCTTTTGTGACTTCTACGTCAAGGATCCTGGCTTCTTGCTTTAAGAAATTTCAGTGGGCGCAATATGAAAAATTGACAATTTTAAGAATCTGACTCATTTTTGGGGAGCTTCAAGAAGAACTGTATATTTAATTTTTAAGAATTTCTCGCATTCCAATATAGTCATGAGCATGGTTCTATTTTTGTCTCAAGTTAGGTAAGGTGTGGTTGAAGGTTGTTTTACTGTTCTTTTGTTTTTTGCTTCTCAGGGATCCCGTTATTTCTTTTTCGACTTGCTTTGAAATGTTTTTCCTTGAGTCGAGGGTCTACCGGAAACAATCTCTCTACTTCCTAGGTAGAGGTAAGGTCTGCATACATTCTACCCTTTTCGGATTCAACTTTTGGGATTACACTAGGTATGTTGTTATTGTAGTATTGCTTCACTGCAAGTGAGGCATGATCATTAAATATATTGCTGGAATTTGCTCCCGGGGGTTCAATCTTGTCACTTTTGGGAAAATTTGGATCTTTCCCTGAATCTATAAGTGCTTGCTACTATTCTCACTAAATGAAATAGGGGAGGTTAAACACCTTGTTTTGTTTCTTTTTTCGTATTTATTTAATAATAAACTTATTCTTGTGGGTTGTTTGGCTGATAAATTAGTGAACATCTACACTTTTCTGTTGTCTTTTGCTTTCCATCTGTACCATAAGTTGTTTATTTCCATATGCCTTAACATGATGCAACTGGAACTAGAACATATTGTTGGCTGATAGAGGATATTCTCCATATCAAGATTTGATCCTCTAAGATTTTAAAGATAATTGTTGTAATCTAGAATATCTTTTTCTCCTTTTTTGTAAAATATATGATTTTATAGAATCCCAGATTTCATGGGAACTAGGTGATTCTGTTCCACAATCTCTCATGTATATAAAACCATGTATTTGACATAGAAAGATATGAATGAAACATTTCAACTATCTTATTCCACATGGTATCAAAGCTTTAGACTTAAACCTTACTAGTTTCATCCATCTTGTCTTGAAATATCCTTTTTTTCTATCTTTATCTGCCCAAAGATTGAAACCATTCAAGAACCATGCCAGAAAATGTGACTATTGCAACTATTCCAGCCTTTGGAAATGTTTCTGCAACTGTAGAGAATAACTCTACAGATTCATCTGGTGATTTGCAAAACATTCAAGCCTCTTATCGGTTGAATGGAAAAATTTATCTAAAATGGGCTCAACTGGTTCGTACCTTTTGAAAGAGTAAAGGGAAAATACGACACCTTCTTGGTACAGGACCATCTAAACAAGACCCCACGTTTGATGCAGGGGATGAACATGATGCAATAGTGATGTCTTGGTTATGGAACTATATGCTTCCAGAAATGAGCGATATCGTTATGTTTCTGAGCACCGCTAAGGAAATTTGGGATGCAGTGAAGGAGACGTACTCTAAAGTACATGATGTTGCCAGGATCTATGAAATAAAAACAAAACTTTCTACAGCAAGAAATATTCTAACTTTTTATAGGGGTTATGGCAAGTAATAGATCATTATCAATGCATTCAAATGGGTTGTAAAGATGATGCTGTAATTCTGAAAAAATTTATTGAAAAAGAGAGGATTTATGATTTTCTTGCAGGGCTAAATGCAGAATTTGATTTCGTGAGAGTGCAAATCTTAGGAAAAGCAGATCTGCCATCATTGAATGCGACAATGTCCATTATACGGACAGAAGAAGGACGGAGGAGTGTTATGCTTGAAACTCAAATTAAAGAAGGATCAGCTCTTGTAGCAAAAGGGACAAGTTCAAAAGAATCTGGAGTTTCACAATGTTAGAGCACCATCAAGCCTGCGGGTTCATTCAAACCGCCATTCAATAGGGACAATCTTTATTGCACCTATTACAAAAAATATGGGCACACCCGAGAGAGATGCTGGAGACTCAATGGTAGACCTCCAAACAGAAACATTAGTGATGGCAAACAGGCACATATAGCTAGCAGCCCTCAGGCTGATGAAACAAATCCACACTCAACTTCAGCAGGTAGTTGTTCATTGGCCTTCACAAGTATTTCTTGCTCTTTTGTTACTAATGTCTCAGACAAACTTTCTCCAATATGGGTGGTTGATTCCGGGGCAACTGATCACATGACTAGTTCCTCTCATCTTTTCATATCATATTCCCTTTGTCCTAGCTATAAAAAAATAATTATAACTGATGGTTCAGTTATTATTGTAACTGGACAAGGAGACATACCACTGGGAAAATCCTTGATACTTAAAGATGTCCTTCATGTCCCAAAGTTATCTACAAATCTCATTTCTATCCAGAAACTCACCAAAGATTCCAAATGCCAAGTAACTTTCTTTCCTTCATATTGCTTTATTTCAGGAATAGGACACGAAGGAGATGATTGGGCGTGCTAGTGAGAAAGGTGGTCTTTATTATCTGGATGTCCACAATGGTGAAGATACAACTAAGAATTCCTTATCTAGTTCATTCTTGTCTGAATCTGTTATGTCCAATAAAGAAAAAGTATGGCTTTATCATCGTCGGTTAGGTCATCCTTCCTTTTATGTAATCAAAATGAAGTCTCTAGCTTTGTTCAAAGATTTGATTGTTAGTTTGTGATGATTGTGAAATTGCAAAACACAAACGCGTTTCCTATCCAATTAGTCACAAAAGAAGTCAAACTCCATTTTCTCTTACTCATAGTGATATTTGGGGACCCTCTCCCGTTCTTAATATTTCTGGTGCTAGATGGTTTGTGTCATTCATTAATGATTGTAAAAGAATAACGTGGATCTATTTGTTAAAGCAAAAATCAGATGTTAGTCAAATTCTTCCTACCTTTTTTTAATCTGATCAAAACCCAATATGATGTGCCTATTAAAAGATTCTGATCTGATAATGCCAAAGACTACTTCAATCAAACCCTCTCTGTTTTCTTCCAAAAAAAGGAATTATTCATAAATCTTCATGTGTCAATACTCCTCAACAAAATAGGATAGCAGAGAGAAGAAATGGTCTGTTACTTGACATTACTAGGTCACTATTGCTTCACAAAAAGGTACCAAAATAGTATTGGGGGGAAGCTGTCCTAACTGCTGCACATCTTAGTAACACAATGCCATCAAGAATTCTGAACTTTAAAAGTCCGCTTGATACTCTTAGGAATTTCTTTCTGAATTTTGAAATTTCCAATAAATTGGTTCCTAGAATCTTTGGGAGTGTCGCCTATGTTCATATTCATTCTCAAAATAGAGGCAAATTAGACCCACGTGCTCTTAAGTGTGTTTTTATAGGATATTCTCCTACTCAAAAAGATTACAAGTGTTATCAACCATCATCAAAGAAATTATTTGTTTCAGCTGATGTTACATTTGATGAGAGTGAATCCTTTTTTGGTCATTCTTACAATCAGGGGGAGTCATTGAAGGGAGAGGGACCTCTAGACTTGTCACTATTTGATTTTTCTATTTCTAGTCGTGCCAAATCCTTGGCTGCGTCATCATTTCTTCGGTCACCCGAGTCTCTAAATCCAAATGAACTCATTGAGTCTCCTAATCAAGATATAGATAATGGAATTCTAGAAAATAATCTACCATTGCAAGTTTATTCCAGAAGAAAAAGGCTAACTTATCAAACTACTCAGCTGCAATCATCTCCTAAGGTTACTGCTCCTAGTACCCATCTTGAACATGTTGAACCATCAGAAACACCCTTTGAGCCTTTCTATGACATATCAAAATCTATCCCCAAGTCATAGAACTTTTCTTTGTAACCTCCACACAATTCCTATACCCAAAAAATTGTCTGAAACAGTAGGAAACAGAGAGTGGGAGAAAGCTATAAAGGTTGAAATGGAAGCGTTGGAGAAAAACAAAACTTGGGAAATTGTGGAATTACCAAAAGGGAAAAAGTTGGTTGGGTGCAGATGGGTGTTTACTGTGAAATATAAGTTAGATGGGTCCATAGAAAGATTTAAAGCACGTTTGGGAAATTGTATGGAATTGATTATTTGGAGACTTTTGCCCCTGTGGCTAAAATGAATACAGTGAGAATCTTATTATCATTAGCTGCAGCTTTTAATTGGAACCTACAACAATTTGATGTAAAAAATGTCTTTTTACATGGAGAGTTAGATGAGGAGATCTATATGGAGGTGCCACCTGGTTTTGAAAGCAAGAAGGGAATGATGTGTAGACTTTTGAAGGCACTCTATGGATTAAAGCAATCACCTCGTGCATGGTTTGGAAGATTTACAAAGGTTATGATCAAGCTAGGGTATCGACAAAGTCAAGGAGGCCACACCTTGTTCATACGACATTCAAAAATAGGAAAGGTGACAACATTATTGGTTTATGTTGATGACATCATAGTAACATGTGATGATTCAGAGGAGCTTCAAAATTTGAAGAAGTGTTTACTCAAGGAATTTGACATCAAAGATCTTGGGAAATTAAAGTATTTTTTGGGAATCGAAGTGGCACACTCAAAACAAGGAATCTTTATTTCCCAACAAAAATATGTGTTTGATTTGCTGAAGGAAACAGGAAAATTAGGGTGTAAACCAGTGGCTACACCAATTGAATATAATCATAGATTATGCAGTGCTCCTGAAGATTCTGTGGCAGATAAAGGCTTGTAGGGAAATCGATTTACTTGCCCCATACAAGGCCGGGCATTGCATTTGCTGTAAGTGTTGTTAGCCAATTTATGCATGATCCTAGAGAAATATAATGCATCTTCAAGCTGTCAACAGGATTCTACAATATCTTAAGGTAAGTCCAGGAAAAGGAATACTATTCAAAAGAGGAGGAGACATGGTTTTAGAGGCCTATACTGATGCAGACTATGCTGGTTCATTGGTAGATCGAAGGTCAAGTTCTGGATATTGCACTTTCTTAGTAGGAAATCTGGTGACTTGGAGGAGTAAAAAACAAAATGTAGTAGCCAGATCAAGTGCAGAAACCGAGTTTAGATCTATGGCTATGGGAGTTTGTGAGATGTTATGGTTAAATATAATCCTTGATGATTTGAAGATAAGATGGGAAGGACCTATGAGACTATATTGTGACAATAAATCAGTAATAAGTATAGCTTATAATCCTGTATAACATGATCGCACTAAGCATATTGAGGTAGATAGACATTTCATTAAGGAGAAATTAGATAGCGGACTCATTTGTACGCCATTTGTTTCTACAAAAGATCAGGTGGCCGATGTTTTAACAAAAGGACTGCCAAATAATGTGTTTCAAGATCTAATGAGCAAGCTAGGAATGGAAGATATCCATTCACCCGCTTGAAGGGGAGTGTTGGCTGATAGAGGATATTCTCCATATCAAGATTTGATCCTCTAAGATCTTAAAGATAATTGTTGTAATCTAGAATATCTTTTTCTCCTTTTTTGTAAGATATATGATTTTATAGAATCCCAAATTTCATGGGAACTAGGTGATTCTGTTCCACAATCTCTCATGTATATAAAGCCATGTATTTGACATAGAAAGATATGAATGAAACATTTCAACTATCTTATTCCACACATATGCTTATTGGAACACAATGCTGCCTTTTAAATTCCTGAAATCTTCTTGTTTTATCTTTTTTTGGCTAATCAGGTTATATGGATTTGTGCCATGCAATTATTATTAAGGACTAGACTACTTACACAAGAATGGAATTATGCACATAGATATTAAGGTAATTCTTTCATTCAGTATTGATAGTTATTGGATATTCTAACTTGCTTTACTCCATTCACGAAGGTCCATTGCATACTGAATCCAATGAGACGTGTGTGTCAATTCTAGGGAGCAAACATACTAGTTTACATTAAAGGCTGCATCAAACTATCTTTGAATTTGGTGTATGAAAGAATGTTGTTGAATTGGTATGGGCAATTTTGGCTTCGCTGCCTTATTCATTTTGTTTTTGCTTCTTGAGATATTTATTGACAACTGAATTGTCAAACTGCTTTAGGCTTGCTATTATGACCGTTACAAAGTCAATGAAGGGTACGCCATACTGCATTGCTCCTGAAGTTATTCTGCAGACTGGCCATGGTTTGTCAATAGAAGTACGGTTATCAACTTACTTTTTCTTATCACCTAAAAGCCATGAATGTTCATATATATTGATAGTCTAGTGTAAATGCCCTTGATAGTAGTGGTTTTGGTTTGGGGGTGGAGGGGGGGGGGTGAGGTTGTACATCATATTACCCTTTATAAGAATGGAGGCCTACTTTTGTGCCTGACCCATATTTCACAATTAGGTGGTCTACATTTCTGTGCTAATCTTCCACCCTCATGTTTCAATGCTTGGGACACATATGTCACTGAGGTTTTATTTAACAGCTTGAACTCCAAATATGATTTTGAAAAATTTAGTTAGCATTTGATGTGAAATTCAAGAGTGGTGGGGGTAGAGAAAAGGGGAGAAATTTACTTTCCATTTCATGATGCAATTCAAACTAGTATCATGGAATGTAAGGGGTTTGAATAATAGAGATAAGAGGAGGGTTATCAAGAACATTATGGGGGACTAGAAAGCTGACATCATTTGTCTACAAGAACCAAATTACAGGGGGATATCACTGAGTTGGTAAGGCAGATTTGAGGGGGGGGGGGGAAGGTGGGGGTCAACATGGCATGTTTGGAGGCGAGTGGGACAAGAGGAGGGATAATGATGTTGTGAGATAGTAGATTATGGACGGGGGAGCTGCTAGAGACAGGGACATATACTCTCACCTGTAAATTTGAATGACCACATTACAGGAGTTTATGCACCCAATTGCTATGTGGAAAGAAGACTAGTATGGGAAGAAATTGGCTCTATTGGAGGATTAATATATAGAAGGTCCATGGGCAATATGTGGGGATTTCAATGTGGCCAGATATGCTTCAGAAAAGAAAAATTGTACTAGGAGAACTATAAGAATGAGAGAGTTTTTTGATTTGATTGAGGATTTGAATCTAATTGATCTCCAATTGGCAAATGCTAAGTTCACTTGGTTTAAAGGGGATAACTATCAAATAGCTTCAAGAATTGACAGGATCCTGGTATGTCAAGAATGGGATCATGCTTTTAGTAATCTGAAATAGTATACTACGAAGAGAATAATGTCGGATCACTCCCCAGTCACACTTCAAGGTGGTTCCTAAAAGAAGAACAAAAGTTATTTCAAATTTGAGTGTTGGTGGTTAAGAACTGATGGTTTCACAGATAGAATTAGGAAGTGGTGGGGCTCATTCGATTACATTGGGACACCTGACTACATCCCGACATCTAAATTAAAAGCTTTGAAACATAGATCAACTGCTCGTTCAGGGGAATATAGTCCAAGATCCAGAAAGGATCCACGGGGAAATAATGGAGTTCTACCAGAAACTTTACTCAGAAGATGTTCAATGGAGACCTGGCAACAATTTCATAAACTGTCTAAGGTTAACAGGGGAGGAAATGGAGAGTAATATGCAGTAATATGGTTTTTGAATTGTATTCTAACTTTACTTAGAGTTTTTGAGAATAGGGAGAGTATTATGCAGCAAGTAAAATTGAATTGTATTCTAACTTTGTGTTGGTTTTATCAGATCTACTCTAATGACATTGTCTCTATCATCGATGTTTTAGACTCATTATAGGGATAGGACAGTGCCTTTAGAATTCATTATGTAAATATGATTTTCAGTACAACCCAAGTACTGATTTAAAGATATAGAAATAGTTACCAATCTAAAAAAAAATGATTCCCATAGGCATCACAGTTAATAGTAGAATTGCATCATATTTAGAGGCATTGCACTGCTAGTTATCAACTACTCCCTCCGTCCCATTTTATGTGATGTAGTTTGACTCGACACGAAGTTTAAGAAAGAAAGGAAGACTTTTAAAATTTGTGGTCCAAAATGAATGATAGAAATTTGTGTGGCTGTAAATTATTTCATTAAGGGTAAAATAGACATTTTATAGTGAAATTGTTACTTAATATAGAAATGTGTCATTCTTTTTGGAACTGACTAAAAAGGAAAGTAAGTCATATAAATTGGGACAGAGAGAGTATTAGGTTCAAAACCTTCATAATTAGAAAAGAACGTGGGGGCATAAATAGCTAGTTTATCAACAAAACTTGTCTGGTCCAAACTCCAAAATATGGATAGGCTTTACTAGGGGTGTACAAGCCAAATCGTAAAGTCAAACCGAATCGACGAACCACATCAAACCGAAAAAAACCCGATTTGTGGTTTGGTTTGGTTGGTTTAGCGCTGGAAAAAAAACCCGACCACTCTTGGTTTGGTTTGGTATTGAAAGAATAAAAGTCAAATCGAATCCAAACCAAATCGACATAATATAAATATATAGTTTTATTTTATTTATAGATAAAATATATTATTTATAATCTGCTTTGTTAATATACTTTTAGTTAGTTTATAGTTTTCAATGTTTATATATATTATTTCAAATTTGGGATTGTAAAATTTTGTAAATATTTTATTTTGTACTAAGATCAGAAGTTACATTAATATTGTTATAGTTTTTTAAATTCGAAGTTAACAATACTTTGTAAATATTTCGTTTTGTATTTAGTTTGATTGTAGCCTTTGATCTTATTAATTTAACATATTGATATTTCAAAAAAAAAAATTGTATTCATGTGAATTTTATCGTCTTTTTAGAAGATTTCTATTCATTTAATATTTTTTAAGTTTAGTTTATCACACAGGTAAGTGAAAATATATTTGATCTCTTTTTCAAACACCGTATATTTGTAAAAATCCAAAAAAACCCGAAAGAACCGACTAAATCCGAAACCAAAAAAACTGACTTTATGTGGTTTGATTTGGGTTTTAGATTTAATAAACCGACATAATTGATTTAGATTTTTTTTAATGAAAAACCAAATCGAACCGACCTATGTACACCCCTAGGCTTTACAATATTACCTATGGGTTTGTTTGACTGACGAGTGATAGAAAGTACAAGATGTTTGAAGTTTTTTGTATTCTTCTGAAGTTTGATTAAACTAGGAAGTACTAGGGCAGTAGCGTAAGCCTACACTTTCAGACTTCATTGGCAACCATATTTCAAAAGAGTTTTAGAACTTTGAAGGAAATTTTTGACTATTCACTTCTTATTCTTATTTTAGGTTTTTCTTTCCATTCAAATGAAAAGGTGCAAGGCTATTTAATAAGTCTGATTAAGATTTATGACAAAATGGAACTCATATTTTTTTATTAAGATTAAAACATATGAATCTAAATATTAAGATGTGCATTAGGATATATATGTATGCTTCCTAATATATTTCTAAATATGAAAATATGAATACTAAATAATTTAAATAAATTGTCTTCTCAACATCTGTATGTATAGAAGTTGTCTTTTATTTAAAAATTATCCCCTCTGTCCCAATTTATGTGGCACAGTTTGACCTTCAAGAGCCGGTTTTGAATTTTGATCGTTAATTCGTACATGCAATCTTTAAGTTTTTATAAATAAAATTTACAATTTTTTAGAACTACGTAAAAAGCACTTCAAGGCACAATAATTGACAATTCAAAATATTTACGAGGTGTATGAAAAAAATTGTGGTCCAAAAAAAGCTCATTTGACTTTCGAAATCCAAAAGTGTCACATACATTAGGATAGATGGAGTAATAAATATAAAATTCATATAAAATACTAAATAAATGTAATACTACAAAAATAGTTTTAAAAAATTGTATAATGGTTGGTTGTGCTGATAGATAACGATAGTGGTCGTGGGTGCCGATTAAGAATGGTGTTGACTAATGGTGGTGGTTGTAGGTAGTACCTAGTGATGGCAGGGGACTTGTAGTAGTGGTTAATGATGGTTGATAATTGTGGTGGATGGTAGTGATAACTTATGCTAGTGGTGAATGATGATGCTGGTTGGTTATATATAGTGGTGACTGATGGGCACCCAAAGGCGTGGTCTAGTGATTAATGAAGTGGTTGAGAGTCATGAGGTCTCAGGTTTAAATTCCAGCAAAGATAAAAATATTAGGTGACTCTTCCTATTTGTTCTAGCCTTGATGGATAGAGTTACCTGGGCTAATGAATTAAGGGTGACAAAAGAGTTTCAAAATGAAGAAAAAGTGACACAAGTTTTAATTATTGAGTAGAGGTGACAATTTTAAGATTAGTGCTAATGACACTAATTTTAAAATCCTCAAGTTTTATTATTTACATAAAAGCCCT
>JAJOOO010001362.1:0-43010 GCA_029582685.1 Solanum piurae | reverse complement strand
TTTTCCACTTAGTACCTATTATCTCCCACCAGTACAGGCATCATACACACAAGATTATCTTTTTATGACTATTTTGTCCAGTTAGCTTGCGTACACTTTGACTATTCCACTTAGTACATGTAATCTCCCACCATCACAGTCATCATAACAAGATTATCTTTTTTATGACTATTCTATCCGATCAGCTTGCACATACTTCAACTTTTCCACTTCGTTCATGCTATCTCCTACCAACACATGCATCATACGCAAGATCATTTTTTAATGATTATTCTATCCATCCCGTTTGTGCACACTTCGACTATTCAACTATGTACCAACACAATCATCATACACAAGATTATCTATTTTTTATGACTATCCTATCTATCCATCCAGCTTGCGCATATTCCACTTAATACGTGTTATCTCCCACACCACCCGCACAGGCATCAAAACCCAAATATAACAATTAGAGATGAAGAACATATAAATGATTGGATGAGGAAATTGAGCATGGAAACAAATGTGATTAAGTAAGATTCTAACAGTCAATCAAAGTCAACGATTAAAACTGACCTTGTTAACAGCAGAACAAACAAATTTGCAGCCAAGAACAATATGACTGAGCAAAATAGTGAAATCGCCGCGAGATTCAGGGTATTTACTCTGTTCATTCAACACGAACCTAGTTATAGTCATCAAATCAGTCCGATGAGCATCTGCTGCGTGATCCATCGCTCTACTTTCTTCCTTCTTCCACTCAACTCTTCACTAACAAAAGCAGATACAATTCTACCTCAAAATATAGATTGGGGAAAATTGGATGGCACGCAATTCCATGTTGACACGAGTAGTTCCGCAATTCGAGGCTTTACTTGTTCATATAACAAAAATCCGTTCACATTTACTTGTCGCATTTTGACTTGGCACATCCATAAAATAAATGATCATCGACATAAGTACTAGCTTATTAAATAATATTTTAATTACTTGTCCATTTTGACAAATTAAGAAAGGACAATTTTTTTTACCTATTATACTCTCAATTAAATGACTAATTACTTTGAAAAATATAGAAATTTTCATTCACTTCATAATTAATAGGGATAAAATGATAAACTCACATGTCATTAATTGTTTTCTTAATATGTGTGTCAATTTAAAAGTGGATAAGTAATTAGGGACAGAGGGAGTATTCAGTATTAAGTCTTGAAAAATAATTTGAAGAAAGAGTATTTAATGTTGAGGGTAAACATGAAAAATTATTATTGTCTTTTTTTTATATGTCAAAAGTGACAAGTAAAATAAAATGTATTTTAGAAATAATTGACAAGTAAAAGTAAACGGATGGAATAATAAAGAGACCATTATTAAAAACACCCTAAACGTAAATTATTAGTTTCATTGGTGAATTATTAGTACTCTTTTTGTCCCAATTTATGTGGGTTTTTTCATTTTTCGAGAGTCAAACAGTTTAAATTTGATCGGATATTTGTGCATAGAATCTTCAATTTTTTTGAAATTATTTTTTTATATTTGTAAACTACGTAAAAAGTATTATAAGTCACAATAATTAATAATTTAAAATGTTTAAAAGATTTATGAAAAATTTACGGTAAAAAATAGACTTATTTGAATCTTAAAATCTCTCTACTTGAATGTACAACTTTAAATTCGTATCAAATTTAGAAGTGCTTTCAATATTTTTTTGGTTGAGTCTCATGTTCTTACAAGAGTTTGAAATCACCAGTTATGCCACAAATCGAATTGTATTTAAATTCAGTTAATCAAATAAAAGAGATATTTTCAAGGCTTTCAATAATTTGAAAATAAAATTAGCGATTGATATTTCATACTAAATTGAGAAATGTTTTGAATACTTCTCTCGAGAAATTGAATTTGTAAAGTGAAATGGCAAAAAATGTAGATATAGAAATAAATTGAGTAAGTAAATTAAATTAAACATGTGTTTTTCTAATTAATGTGATAGGCAAGTAAAATAAACGAAAATTTAAAAGGATAACATGTGGAAAATTAATGGAGATATATTCGATGTCAATAGAAGTTTCGTATGACACGTGGAGAGATAAGCGTGAGCCCAAGGTGACCAGTGGTTACTAGAAGATAATGTAATATTTGTCCATGTGCTTATAGTCTATCCAGATTTGATTTTATATATTATTGATTTTGTTTATAAATATATTAAATAATAATTAAATTAATAAAATAATTTTTATTAATTTTGATTCTTAATAGTTTGATTTTTAATTCAACTAATAAAAAGATATCATAAAATAAATTATGACTTCTTCAATAATTTAAAATGAAAAAACAATTATATAACTTTATAAAGAACGCTCATAAAATAGAATTAATAATAACTTACGTGAAAAACAACACAAAAAAAAATTAATAATAACTTACGTGAAAAACAACACAAATTTTTTTAAAAAGAAATAAAGTATAATGTGAAGTTGCAAACTCAAAGTATCATAGCGTGAAATTGAAGGTTAAAAGGAAAAGTGAGTAACCAGTATGATAGTGAAATTAAGATTTAATATTTATCTAAGGCAAAAATAGTAAATTATTATTCCTATGTTCCAATTTATGTGACACTTTTCATTTTTTGAGAGTCAAACAATTTAAGTTTGATCGAGAATTTGCGCATGAATTCAATTTTTTTGAAATGAAATTTATATATTTGTAAACTACGTAAAAAGTATTATAAGTCACAATAATTGATAATTCAAAATGTTTAAAAGATCTATGAAAAATTTACGGTCAAAATTAGACTTGTTTGAATCTCGAAATCTGAAAAGTGCCACATAAAATGAGACGGAATGGAGGAAGTACTATAATTTTAAGGGAAAATGACAGATATATCCTTGAACTTACGTAAATGGTATGCAGATACCCTCCGTCATACTTTTGGGACATTGTTGTCCCTGCCGTCAAAAAACTAGAGCATATATGCCTTTCACTCTAACTAGAAGACTAAATAGGATAACGTGGCACAATCTTATCCGTGCCGATATTTAATAAATATCAGGTCGGTGGATAAGATTATGACACATGTATATCTATTAGTATAGAGGGTATATATACTCTAGTTTTTGGACGGCAGGGCATCAATGTCTCAAAAATATAACAAAAGGTATCTATATGCAATTTACAATAGTTCGAAGGTATATATTTATTTTTTTCCCTAATTTTAATATATTATCAATTTACTCAATAATTCAATATTAAAAACTCAAAACTGAACCAATAACCCAGTAATGGAAAAACTGTGAGAAGCAAAAGGGTGGAAAATTAACAGAAAATAAGATTTTGAAATGAATTGAAGCTTCCTCTGACAATCTTGTAGGTTCTCTCTACCTTATTCATCTTTATATATGTTTCCTTAAATTACTTTTCTTTCTTTAAATTGATTTGAGTTTTTCCATTTTTCTTAATAAATGTATTGAATTACTTTTCTCTCATCAAGAATTGGAAATGTATTGAATTTTTTTCCTTATTGCCAAATATAGCTTCACCAAAAGGGTATAAATGGGGGAAAAAATTCATTCTTGGTGAATATTTTGATGTAACATTCGTATGCTTTCAAGAGGGGCTTTTCTGTTTGATGTTTGATAAGTCAATGAAGGAAAAAAAAAAACAGATATTGCTTTGTTAGTTTCCTTAACTTTTGAGCATAGAGGGTTGTATTTTGTAAAAGTGGTGTTTCTTGTTGTTGTAAACTAAATTATGAAATTGATTACTTTATCCAATTACAGAAGGAAAAAAAGGAAAACCCCAGATCTTGATTTGGCATTACATTGAATAATCAGATTCAAGACAGAATAATGAGCAATATGTTTACTAGTTGGTTTGTATTCTAATGGACAATCTGTTTGTTTAAAATAAAGACAAGTTAAAAGGAATAATAATGGTTTGTTAATTAGGTGAATTTGGGAGGAAAGATGATTTGTGTGATTAAAGAAGCCTAAATGATTAATGCTTTTGAATAACTTCTGTTTAAATTATGGAACAATTTTTATTGCAATGAGGTTCAGATAGGCAAAATTTGAAACATATTTGATTGCTTGTGTGATTTTATTTGCTTTCTAAAATCATGTATCCGTTTCCCGGAAGAAAACAAATGTGAGAATGGAGGCCGTTTATGGACAAGACCCCGAGACATCGGGTGAAGAACATAATATGTTAGTTTAGGTAGTGTAGGTTTACTTTATCGAACTTCTTTTATTTTGGATTGTAATAGTTCAGATTTGTTTTAAACTCTTCTATGCGCGTAAGGCGTATCTTTGTCTTTACTTTTAGAAAATGTAGAGTATAACATTTGGGATAAGTTTGTGACCTGAGAAACTGTTCCATCCACCAAATCTGATATCGTGAGCTTGTCGTTTTGTTTGTCTAACAGTCTTGAGTTTAGAACTTGTATGTATTAGTGATATGCTTTACCGTTGTCATGCTAACTTAGAATCATATTTCTTCTCCACAACAAACAGGGACTTCCTAATTTTGTGTTTTCAGTATTCTTCACTTACACGAATGATTGATTGTTCCGTGATGTTCAGGCAAATGAGGCGCAGTCTTGAGGTTTTGAAGATGGGCTCGATAAATTACCTGGAGTCACTGAAGCTGTAAGAGAAGCTGGCATCGGATAGAAAAGCTCTTAAAATTACTGATACCTTATTATCTCTACAACATCCACCGACGTATACAGTTGGCAAAAGGGAAACAGTTCATAATCTACTAATACATGATTCCGAACTCAAGTCCATGGGGGCAAAACTTCACTATACACAAAGAAGAGGTGACATTACTTTCCATGGTCCTCACCAAGCGATCTTATATCCCATTGTTTCATTGAGAAATATTGGTTTAGGGGCTAGAATGTATGTTGAGAAGCTTGAGCTAACCATGATTGAATTGGCATCTATGTATGGTGTGATAGCACAGGCTGGACAAAAATGTGAAAGTGGGATTTGGGTTAAGGACAGAAAGATTGGCGCAATCGGAGTTAAAATTTCATCTGGGATCACATCTCATGGATTAGCATTCAACATGGATCCTGATTTAAACTACTTTAACCATATTGTGCCTTGTGGAATTGTCGATAAAGGTGTTACGTCTTTGAATAATGAAGCAGATGTAGAGCTTCCTGCTGAAGAAGTGATACAAGAGCAGTTGATCACTTGTTTTGTAAGAATATTTGGGTATAACAACGTCGTTTTAAAAGATAAGTCCGTGTTATAATTTGATTATAAGCACTAATGTTGACATATGCCGATACATTATATGACTAAATTTCAACTATTCATGAAAACAAGAAAGTTAAAGAGGAACTTTTGATTTTCATTTCCAAGCTTTCATTACATTTCAAGCAAAAACCCACTGAACCACAACTGGCTATTACAGTCTACATATCACTTTTAGCATGAAAGTGAAAACACAAAACCAGAAAACAGAATTAAGTACTATATTTTAAGCCATTTCACCCCTAATATGTCTAGCTAATTGCATATCCTTAGGCATAATTGTTACTCTTTTAGCATGAATTGCACACAAATTAGTATCCTCGAAGAGACCCACCAAATACGCCTCAGCCGCTTCCTGAAGAGCAGCCACAACACTGCTCTGGAATCTCAAATCCGTCTTGAAATCCTATGCAATCTCTCTAACCAATCTCTGAAAGGGTAGCTTTCGGATCAATAACTCAATACTCTTTTGGTACTTACGGATCTCACGAAGAGCCACTGTTCCTGGAAGGAAACGGTGAGGCTTCTTAACTCCTCCGATAGCCAGTGCTGATTTCCTTGCAGCTTTGGTGGCCAATTGCTTCCTTGGTGCCTTTCCTTCGGTGGATTTTCTCGCTTTTTTGCTTTGTTCTCGCCATTGGCAGAAACTTGCTAGAAAGTGAAAATACAGAGAATTTGTTGTTTCAATGGTGAGTTTGGTGAAGAAGGAGAAGTGTGTATATATAGGTTAGAGGAATTTGAAAATTTTGTTTGGAAACGAAAATTTGAAATTTTAGTAAGAAGTTTCAGCGCGGGATAATCTGGACCGTTCGATTTTAATGGACGGTAATGATTAGGTCTTAGAGAGATGACACGGATCGCTATTCATGTGCTTTGGTTAAAGATCTTCATTAAGGCTTGCATTGAGGGGCAATCATGTCAAACCTTGCTAGATTGGTCGTTTTGTTGTTGGATAAGAAATAAGTTATTCATGTATTAATTTTTGTATGATTTAACGATATTTGATTGACAATTTAGAAATCCGCATAATTAATACATGTATAAGTTATGATGGAATTTATGTAATATTTTATACATGATAGAAGGTCGAATAAGTAATACATGGATTCTCTCATAACTAAGTCATACATTACTAATACATTCATAACTAGCTGGTAAGAGTTATGTAAGGATTAGTAATCAGTGAATTTATGTACTAATATTTTATGCAAGATTAGTTATTCGTGTATTATTTATTCCACCTTCTATTCTACATAAAATAATATTGTACATAGATTTCATTGTAACTTATGTTTCTAAATTCTAAATCAAACATCATATTAATTTTATACATGAATAACTTACCTCATAACCAACTATCAAACATGGTGTAACTTATGCACGTTTTAACACACACACATACATATATATATATATATATATCATCTCCAAATCAACTACCAAACAACACTTAATTATACATCTTATTTGGTATTATGACATGTATTATTAATACATAGAAAATCATGATATTAACAATGCAAAAAGAAAAAAATTAATGTATACATTAACATAATTAAAGACACAATACAATTACTAGCGGTGTTAGTATTTCTTAGATATCTCGTGACTTTGTCACAACCCAGACCGTCGTGATTGACACCCACACTAACCCTCCGGTGGGAGAACCATTACTACAACCCAACTAAGCAAAAGTAACCAAAAATCTAAACATTTAAAGCTACAGAAGCAGGTTTAAATGCAGAAATTATATAGAGTTTCCATAAACTCCAAGGTTTAAATAAATAACTAACCAAACTAATGCGGAAGAACAACCACTAGAACCTGAAAGTCATTGTACCAAACCATATAAAGTTCAACAAGTCTAAGAAAAAGGGGTACAACCCCAACTAACATAAGAAATACCTAAACAATGTCTAAGTTCGAACAGAATGAACTAAACAATAAGAAGGACTCCATGGTAGCCTGAAAGAACTGGCTCACCCTTGAATCCGATCTTGATCACTAATCTCCTAAACGAGGTATGTCAGTAGCCGCCTGAAGATGCTCTGTACTCAACAAAGAAAGTGCAAGTGCAATATCAGTACACAACCACAGTGTACTGGTAGGATCACGGGCTATCCTAGTAAGCACAACATATATCAGAATTACAACAAGGTAAACGCATACATGCATAAAATATATATACACATCGATTATCATTTCAGGAGCAATGCACGATTCCACATTCTCAATAAACAAGTAGATATAACAAATCAATGGTTCTCTCATGAAACCCAATTCAATGGTCCTTTCATGGAACTCATACACAAACTGTTAGTGTGCTGGATCGTGACACCCATTCCAAGTTAGTGTGTCGGATCGTGACACCCGTTCCAATATGAATATCGGTACGTGACATCCGATCCCAGTTAGTGTGTCGGAACGTGACACCCGATCCAATATGTATGTCGGTACGTGACATCTGATCCAGTTAGTATGTTGAAACGTGACACCCGATCCACTCAACAAGCCACAATCACAATCACAATCACAATGTACATTCTCATAATCATATAATCAAGTGTTGATTCATGGCATACAATCATTTGTTCATACTCAATTACAGTAGGTATGATCAACAAGACTTCATTCACACACATACATGCATTACAATGAAGCAATTAACAACATACATCACGCAAAACATGAAATCAAATCATTACCTACCTCGAACAAAACTTGAATCTCCTAAGAAACTTGATTCTTCCCTTTTCGGATTCTTTCTGTTTGTTCTTGGTCTACAAACAATAAATATATGCAAGGATCAACAATCAAAGGTCTAATTATCCGGATTATATTGAACCCAATAACCCAAGACCAAACCCATGA
This sequence comes from Solanum piurae, assembly GCA_029582685.1. Classification (NCBI taxonomy): domain Eukaryota; kingdom Viridiplantae; phylum Streptophyta; class Magnoliopsida; order Solanales; family Solanaceae; genus Solanum; species Solanum piurae. The sequence goes on along the minus strand of JAJOOO010001362.1, from coordinate 34,896 downwards.
TCCCAATATCCCAATTAGGGTTTTTTCCACCATAATTCCCATATCAAAACCTTCCCCCAACAATAATTACCTAAGAAACTACGTTCTACGGATCGAAAATAGATTCGGGAAGTAAAAACCTTACCTTTAGCTTCAAGAATGGTGAAAAACTGTCAAGAAGTCGCCTTGGTTCGTCTCCTAACTTTCAAGAACGAAAATTGCAGAATAAAGATGTTTTGGGATTTATTTCCGTCTTAAGTCGCGACTGTCCCGCTATGACGGCCCCCATCCCGCCACAGCGGCCCCGCCCTGGCAGGAATAATCCCGCCTTGGCGGCTTCCACGGAACTAGAGAGTTAAATTAAGAGTTCCAAACCCCCATTTCACAACACACCTTCATCCCATGACACTAAAAAAATACCCGTTCACGCTAAGATCAGTTTTGGGAGTTCTACTCTCCCGAACTCGATTCTGTAAAGTCATACGGGTTCCTTAACATCTTAGCTATCTACTCATGTGATCAAATTCATAATTAGATCTCTCATTCGTTACCAGATTTCCCTAGACCTCACTGATTTCGATTTCGTCCAAATTTGGACTAAGTTAGGAAATTTCAAGTTACTACCAAAAAGTTTTATGGCCCCAATTCTTTTCCCATTGGATTTTCCCTAACGACAAAATCAGGACGTTACAGGCTTAGTCCAATTATAGTTTGGCTATGGTAGAGTTGCATAACATAATTATGAAATAATTGATTTAATATAAGTTCAATTGTTTCACTTTTCTTTAACTTTATCTTGGTATATAAATTACTAAAACCTTTCACCAAAGTGATATTGGTTAGATGCAAACTTGCAAATCTATGTTGCTCGCCTTCTTCAAAAGTATTATTATATGTTCATATCAAATTTTCATAAATGCACTGCTTTCTGAAAATTTTAATAACATTTTCTTAAAAAGTTCGAACAACTTACATATAATATCATATACTCATGGCTACACATAATTCCTTGAGCAAATAGTGCAATAAATAAGTGGTCATGCATGTTGAGCAAAAATCACAACAACAAAAGTTTTTTTCTCCTCCTTGTTAATATTACATAATTCATGAGGCAAGATTACAAGAACGTAGAAACTACATAAAAAGTACACGATTGATGATGATAACCTAACTAAAAAACTCAGTTAACTTAAAAACCTAATAAGCATCAACTAGTACATACTGAATATATTGTTTTCGTCGTACGTAGCACATACTATATTAAGTTACATAACAAAAACAAAATTAACAAGCCAAGGCAATTGATTTCCTCTCATGAAATTGCACTTGATAATTATTGCTATTGAAAACTCTTTCCTCAGTAGAAGAAACAGGATTAACTTGAACAATATTAGAATGTGGATAATATCTATAAACACAAGTTTGTATTGGTTCTTCTTGTGATGATGCAACCCTTTGTGGACTAGAAGAAGATGACCTTCTTTTTCTACCTTCCAAAAAGGAAAGTCCAAGATCTCTACTTAAAGTCTTCACAAATTCTATTTGAGGTGCCATATATTGTAGAAATTGAAGAAAGTAGATGACTTACAAGTTGTTTTCTATTGTATAGATAAAATTGATTAGAGACTCTTTATATAGGCATAGAAAAAAGGGGACTCAAAAGAAATAGAGTATAATGTAGAGAAGTAGATAAAATGACTAAAAAGGTCCCTTATGTTTGAGGGTAGATTCAAGATAAGTCTTTTAAGAATGGACTAATCACTTTGGGTCCCTTAAGGAATTACCACAAGTTAATAATTTTGGTCTCGTCAAATATTTAATAATTTATGTTCATTAGATTTGACGAAAATAGTGGGAAAAAATAAACCATAAACACCAAGAAAGTTCTGTCAAGTCCTTAAATATGCAATACAAAAATCTACGCTAAATACTAAAAAAAATTAGAAAGTTATATTAGACTCTAGAAATACGTCAAAATAGCATAAACTACAAGAAAAAAATTACCTCTAAATGTGAATTCTCACTAATTTGCTTCCTTTTTATTATAGTTCACATCAAATTTAACAGACAATGTTCGATAAATATTTGACAGAGACTAGAAGTGTTAATTTTGGCAAACATAAATGATTAAAATATTTAGTGCATACTTAGAGGACTATTTTAAATCACTTGCAAACATAAGGGACTATTTTTGTCATTTTATCTGAGAAAAGTTCTAAGAATCTATAAAGGAAGTTTACCTCTTCATGAACTTTATTATGATTCTTTTAAGATAAGAGAGTTGTGAGATGCTTCACATTGTATTTTATTTCTTAGAGACTTGAGTAAACTTAAGTAAATATATACATAGTAAAAATCTATGTCAACATCAGTTATATAATGTGGAAGGGAATATATTATTATGATATTAAGGGAGACTATTGTAAAGTGGAAATTGTGACTCCAATTATTTGCAAAATTTGAGTCAATTTCTCATTATACATAGGAGTATTTGAACTAATAAGATTATGCATCATAATTTACTTATGAGATTACTGATTATATTGTTGTTCTTAGACAGTTAATACTTTGATAAAAGTGGATTCCCTTGCACTGATCAGTATATACAGTGAACTTACTTGCTTCATATATACACTTGCATGTAATTTAGAATAAATTTTTTTGGTTCTTGTCACTTCCACAAGACCTTAAAGTTGTTATAATTTCATATAAGAATATATGGGAAGTTGGAATATATATCATGAATAGTACTTCCTCTATTCCTCTATCCCAATTTATGTGACTTACTTTCCTTTTTAGTCAGCCTAAAAAAGAATGACACATTTCTATATTAAGTAACAATTTAACTATAAATTGTGTATTTTATCCTTAATGAAATGATTTATAGTCACACAAATTTCTATCATTCATTTTGGACCACAAGTTTTAAAAGTCTTCCTTTCTTTCTTAAACTCCGTGCCGAATCAAACTACATCACATAAAATGGGACGGATGGAGTAGCTTAATTGGACCACGCACAAGTCAAAAGATGCACATCATTTCATCCATTATTCACCTTCAAGGGGAAGCTAGAGTTTGATTAGATATGGCTCATCATAATTAGAAGGAATATATGTAATTAAAAGTGAAAAATCCAAATTCCAAAGTGACCAATGTTTTGACTCCACATGCATGTTGAAAGGATAAATTCTAAAGTTGGCTTCATCTTCAAGTTAAAAAAAGAAGTATATTTTCAGGATATATATAACTTGACAGGATTTATATGTAGTACTAGTAATTAAGAGGGGAAGGCCAAACATGGATTCCTATTTTCCTTTTTTATTGCTATGATCTGGTTCACAACTCCATACTGGACATACGTGCATCTTTTATTCACATGTCTGAATCATCTCAGTCTTGTCTTTCTCATTTTATCCACCACGAAGGCTGCTCCACCTTGTCCTAAATATATTGTCTCTTAATTAATCCTATTTCTTTTAGTATACCTACACATTCATCTCAACATCCTCAGTCCGCTACTATACAACATTCATCTTTTGGATGCACAAATTCTTAAGAGGTCATCAACACTACGCCCCATACAACATAGGTGGTACAATAACCTCTTAATAAAACTTGCCTTTAAGTCTTGATAACACATTCTTATCACATAAGGTATCATTCCGCTCTAATACAATGTATAACACCATCGTCAAATTTCCCATGTATAAAACTATTTTCTCAAATTCAATTTAAGTATTTAAAAAGGGCAAATGGTTCTAATATCTAGTAGCAACTCCATAACATCAAATTTTGTTTCTTTAGTCATCTTTTAAAAAAGGGACAAGACGTTTGTAAAGTTAGCCTAGATATCCAAATTTTCTAATTTCCTATGTTGATTAAAAATAAAATAAAAAGATATTTGTAATGAAGAAGAAATACTATTTCGAATACTAATACAACAACAGCATAACCACTGAATTTCCACTATATGTGGGGTCTAGATCTGGAGAGGGTAGAATGTACGCAAACCTTATATTACCACAATCTTGTGGAGGTACATAGGTTTTTTCATTTCGAATACTAATGTAATAAAAATTTGTTAATAATTCAAATTCCAAAGTGGCAAATATATTGATTCCACATTCATGTCGAAAGGACAAATTCTAAAAGTTGTTTTGGCTTCATCTTCAAGTTTATAAATTATATATACTATAAGAAATATCTTTTCAAGATAGAACTTAATAGGAATATTGATGTAGTAATAGTAAAAAGCCAGTTAAACCTCCATTGTTCAGATTCACTAAACACTTTCTTATAGAAGCTCAAGATATACTTTTTCTATTTGATCATAATTCTCCAATTTTGTCTCCCATAAATTTCTTTAACCTTTGTCATCAGTAACTAGTAACTGAGCTAGAATTTTTACTAAAAAGTTTCAAAAAGAAGCCAAAAGAGATTCACATTTCATCATCTATTATATATACATAAAAAATAATTACTTCCTATGTCTCAATTTATGTGACACTTTTCATTTTTTGAAAGTCAAACAGTTTAAGTTTGACCGGGAATTTGAGCATGAAATTTCAATTTTTTTGAAATGAAATTTATATATTTGTAAACTACGTAAAAAGTACTATAAATCACAATAATTGATAATTCAAAATGTTTAAAAGATCTATAAAAAATTTACGATCAAAGATAGGCTTGTCTGAATCTCAAAATTCGAAAAGTGCCTCATAAATGAGACACAGGAAGTATAGTCATTCGAAAAAGTGTAATTTTCTATCAAGGGGTTCAACCTTATAACCTGGCTCCGCCCCTGTTTCCCATACAACAAACTTGGTACGACAATCACTTGATTATAAAACTTACATTTAAGTCTTGATGATACATTCTTATCATTTAAGATATCATCCCGCTCTAATACAATGTATAACACCGTCATCAAATTTCCCATGTATAAAGCTATTTTCTCAAATTTAAATTAAGTATTTAAAAAGGGCAAATGGTTATAGCATCTAGTCGCAACTCCATAGCATCAAATTTTGTTTCTTTCATCATCTTTTAAAAAAGGGACAAGAAGTTTGTAAAATTAGTCTAGATATCCAATTTTTCCTATGTTGATTAAGAAAAACAAGAAGAAGATATTTGTAATGAAGAATTAGAAATACTATTTCGATTACTAATACAACAACAACATAATCAGTGAATTCCCACTATAAGTGGGGTCTAGATCTGGAGATGATAGAGTACACTCAAACCTTATCATAATCTCGTAGAGGTAGAGAGGTTATTTCCAAATTTCGAATACTAATATAATAAAATATTGTTAATAATTTAAATTCCAAAGTGGCAAATATATTGATTCCACATTCATGTCGAAAGGACAAATTCTAAAAGTTGTCTTGGCTTCATCTTCAAGTTTATAAATAATAATATTTACTATAAGAAATATCTTTTCAAGATAAAACTAATTAATAGGAATGATGTAGTAATAGTGAAAAGCCAGTTAAACCTCCATTGTTCAGATTCACTAAACACTTTCTTATAGAAGTACAAGATATACTTTTCTATGTGATCATCTTTCTCCAATTCTGTCTAAAATTTCTTTAACCTTTGTCATCAGTAACTGAGCCAGAATTTTTATTAAAAAATTTCAAAACATGAAGAAGAAACAAAAGAAGAGGCCAAAAGGGATTCACATTTCACCATCTATTATATATACATAAAAAATAATTATAATCATTTGAAAAAGTGTGATTTTCTATCGAGGGGTTCAACCTTACCTGGCTCCGCCCCGGTTTCCCACCATCTTGTTATTTATATCCATATGCAATCTACTAGCTCCTCTAATATTGTCAATGCTTTATTTTGTGTTTCCTCGAAGCTTTTCATGCATGAACCTCAGAATTCAACTTTCTCATATCATCTTTTAGGAACACCAACATTTTTGCAAGAATCACATCAATGTAATATTATATGAATCCCAAAAAAAGGATGAATATATGCATGTAAGGGAATAGTTGAAGCTTTTATTATTGGCATAATACATAAACATGATCCTTAACTTGGCTTCAACGGACAACTATATATGCCCTCCAACTTTGAGTGTGATCAAGTAGACACTTAAACTTGTATAAAATTAAACAAGTAGACGCACGTATCCTACATGACATATTACATGTAGGACGCCACATAAAATACAAAATTTTCATGTAGGGTGCCATGTATGACGAATGTGTTAATTAATAATTTTAAATTCCAAAGTGGCAAATATATTGATTCCACATTCATGTCGAAAGGACAAATTCTAAAAGTTGTCTTGGCTTCATCTTCAAGTTTATAAATAATATACTGTAAGAAATATCTTTTCCAGATAAAACTTAATAGGAATGATGTAGTGATAGTGACTACATTTCACCAATTTTGTCTCCCAGAAATTAGTAACTGAGTCAGAATTTTTACTAAATTTTTTTTAAAAAAAAGCCAAAAGAGATTCACATTTCACCATCTATAATATATACATAAAAAATAATTACTCCCTCTGTCCCAATTTATGTAAATCTTTTCATTTTTCGAGAGTCAAACAGTTTAAGTTTGACCGGGAATTCATGGAATCTTCAATTTTTTTAAATGAAATTAATTATATATTTGTAAACTATGTAAAAAGTACTATAAGTCACAATAATTGATAATTCAAAAATATTTAAAAGATCTATGAAAAATTTACGATCAAAGATAGACTTGTCTGAATTTCGAAATCCGAAAAGTACCACATAAAATGAAACGGAGGAAGTATAATCATTCGAAAAAGTGTAATTTTCTATCAAGGGTTCAACCTTACCTGGCTCCACCTCCGTTTCCCACCATCTTGTTACATCATACTCTTCTTGTGATAATATTCGAAGAGAGTTATTTACATCCTATGCAATCTACTAGCTCCTTTAATATTATCAATGATTTATTTTGTGTTTCCTCAAAAAAATTCATGCATGAACCTCAAAATTCCATTTTCTCATATCATCTTTTAGGAACGCCACCATTTTGGCAAAATAGTCTGATAGGCCCTTATACTTGAGTCGGAATGTAAACTGGACCCTTCTACTTACGACCTTGTCAATTGAGCACAAACTCAATAAAATATTGTGTTTTATTGAGTTTAAGTATCTAGTTGACAAAGTTATGAGTAAAAGGGTCCAGTTTACAATTCGACCCAAGTATAAGGGCCTATCAGACCCTTTTGCCCAACATTTTTGCAAGAATCACATCAATGTAATATTATATGAATTCCACCAAAAAAGAGATGAATATATGCATGCAAGGGATAGTTGAAGCTTTTATTATTTACAGTTTACTTCTTTAAGGTTATAATATTATTATATTGTTAGAAATGATACTTGAGTCTCACATTTATATATAACATTGAATTATCCTACCTCAATAGCTAGCTTTTGAAATATGATTCTCATAAGGTCGTATCGATGATACCAGTGCCACTCACCATTCTTTGTGCCCAGTGTGATTCTCATAGGGTCGTATTAATTTTGTCTTAAACTTCTAAAATGATTTTGCTAGGGCTAAGCAATGTCTAGCGCACATGTCATTTAGTATATAAGAATAATATGAAATAAAGTATATTAATAATATTTGTATTAGTTATATTTGCATTAATTATACAAAGATTATTTTTTACGCATTGTTTGATTTGATGTATTAAAAGTAACATGTATTGTATATTTTTTTCAAAAAAAATATTTATGTACAAAGATACCCTCCACAATATAATTATGATGAAAAAAAAGTAGAAAAAGTTTTGAGGGGCAATTGAGTCTTTAACCATGCTAATGTATATATTAAAAACTCACGCATTGCTAATACCAAAAATTTCATATACTGGACAATTATTTTTAATTTATTGAACAAATAAAGATAGATAGAGGAAGTATATGAATCTTTCCTAGAACGTTGTCCATGATTAAAATTAAAATTAAATAAAAAAAATCTCAATATTTGAATTCATGCTTAAAATGAAAAAATTTAACCCTCGAATTTAAATGATGCTACAAAAATTGAGACAGATAGAATTAAGGATCAGGGTCCAACCTTATGACTTCCAGCGTTCAAACAAGATTGCTTAACCAACCCCAACAAATACAAATAAAGCTTTGATAAATGGACCACTAATATTCACTGGTTTATTCAAACAATTAAGTATTGATTAAGGTGAGATTAGTTTCCCAACCTTTTTCTATATGATTATTAAGAATAACCTAACCCAAATATTATATTATTTTGATATGCCATTATATATAGTCTCAATAATAATGTTACAATTATTAGCTTAATTAACGGGAAGTTAAGTCGCTAGACGCTAATCATTCATTTGACCCTTTGGAAGATGTTGAGATATTGAGAGTGACTTCTAATATATTTTAGAACCCAATAAGGAGAAGGGCATCTTATGTAATTATGTAGGTAAAAAAAAAATCAGTTAAAATGGTTGTATATATATGTAATGTATTTAATATTTATATTACATAAAATATGGTGTATAATTACGTATATACATTATTATACAATATTTATACATTGCAGTAGTTCATCTTTCTCAATGAGTATTATTTTTTTCCGAACCCGACCAACTCTAATCTTCTTTAAACAATCTCAAATTTTAAAGATGTGTTTCTCTTGATGTTTTGAGTCTTTGATACATTATTAACCCGAATGATTTATATTTGCAGCAAGTCAAATTTTAAAAGTTGAGCTTTGAAGCTCTTCAGTGAGAGATTTCATTGGTTATGTTGTTGTTATACCTACTTTGATTGTTATACTCCAGTCGAGGTTCCTTCGAAATTAGTCTCTTTACCTCTACGAGGTAAGAATAAGATCTGTGTATACTCTACCCGCCCTAAAACTCACTTGTGAAATTTCACTAAATATGTCATTGAGCTTCGAATCTCTTCAATGATGAATTTCAAATCTTTTCATGTTTTTCATGGAACATAATTGGTATTCTCCTCAAAATATTATGGTTCTTAAGACGCCAGTACATATTTTGAACAAGAAAGGTATTCAATAGGTACACCTCTTAATTGAGGTGTCCAAGTAATTAAAATATAGAGATAACTTTAAGTTGTCATCAATGACTTAAGCCTCAATTAATTTACTACTCAATTTTAGTTCAAGTTTGAATCATAAAGTAATAGAAATTTAAACATTCATCATTTTATCTTGTGCGACATGGACAATGCCAACTATATTATATGAATTAACTTGCATTGGTATATATATACTAGTATACATCGACTTTATAATAATATATATTCATAAAGAGATTTATTTAAACTTCAAAAATAATGATGATAAATATAAAAAGCTGAAATAGATATGTACTATCAATTCATCTTTACATGTTATAGCAGATTGTATGCTCACATTACAAATCTTTTTATGGAGCCTCTAGGTGTTATATATTGATTGTAAAAGAAATAAATTACATTGTCAACATACATGAGTTAATCTTCTTTACAAATCGAAAGAATATATGAAGAATCATTGTTCTATTAACTCCATGGAAAGTTGCTCTCCTTGTTGAGATGATAAAGAAGACTTAAATGAGGTAAACAACGGGTTGATTTTTCAGATTGTGACTCAATTAATAATTATTATCTTAGAAGGTCACCTTTTTTCTTGGTTTTAATTTTTTTCGATAAGAAAAAAGACTTTATGATAATAATTATTATCTGAATGACCATCTGAGGAATTAACTTTGTAAACAACCATCATTCTATGGGTATTTTCTTTTTTTTGGAAGAGAAATGCCAATTTTAGTGAACCATTTGGTTCCTAATTTGGCAATGACAGATATCTGAGAAGTGAGCACTCTTCTAATTAGCATTTGAAACTTATAAAGGTACTTTCAATCTTCACTTGAGTCTCCATGATTTACTTGCAATTGTATGTACACTTCATTTGCCTTGATGGATTCATATTGAGTACTATCCAACACATTCAGAGGCAGATTTAGAGCAGTTCAACAAATTCAACTATTTTTTATACATAAATATATAAAAACATTTAAAATCTGAACCTGATTCTAAATTCTGAATTTGCCTCTGTTCTCGGTGATCATTTGGCATTTCCTTTCCATGGCTAGAGTAGATCATGAGCTTATAAAGCACAAGATCAAAATACATGAATATTACTTTGATCTATATATGTTGCTGCATGATATATATATATGGTGGCTTCTCCATTCTTGAGAAGCCAAAAATAAGAATATGCTTTGATTTGATCAAATGATTATAATCCCAAGTGCCTAATATATATGAAAAGAAAACAAACTTTTTACTTATAGTTAACATCATTGCTGAGATCATCATCAATGATGTCTAACTTTAATAAACTAATATACTTTATGAAATAGAAAGAAGTCTCACATAATTTATGTCGCCTATGTATGACACACAAAATAAAGTTTCTTCCGTTACAACTAATTGTATGTTTTTTTCTCTACAACTTCCTTTCTTTGTTTTTGATCTTTTATGTGGGGGACCGGGGCAGGGGGGGGGGGTCTTTAACATCGATTTGTAGAAAAAAATAATTCAATTAAAAAAATATCCACCTAATCATAGAGATTAGTTAATTAATAAGATCAAGATTAAAACATCATTGGAAGAATTTTCTTAATATATCGAGTGTAATGATATCAATCATGTTCTAGTATGTTTATTGCTTTTCATATAACAAATGTGATAGAGAAAAGGGTTATTAGGATAATTTTTCTACGTCATACCACTTAAGTGTGACCCTTTTCCGAACTATTTATGAATAAACATAAAATATTTTGTACATCAAATTATCTTGATCTTTATAATTTTAATGATTTTCTTATGTATCAATCGATCGAGACGAAAATAATAAATTTAATTGAATTTACAAAACTCTATCTAGCTAACCCTTTGGTATTATATAGTTATCCCTATATGAAGAAAAAAAAAAGTTATATATAAAAGAAAGGGGATGGTTGGATTCATAATGGCCACCAAACCTTTTGAAGATTACAATATATATTATGGCAACTTACAGGTGGCCTCTAGCATTATAATATCTTTTTTTTTTTAAAAAAAGTTACATTTATATAATAATATATTTATAGATATCATTTGGATAACTTGAGAAAATTATACCATGTATTAGTTCAGGCAATAATACTATTATTAGATTGGATCCATATTTTAGCTTCTTCATAATTTGACCTATATATATACTGAAGAATGCTGTTTGAAATTGAAAAACGTGGTTATCCATTGATTTAAGGCCGATAACTTGAACATGAAACGGAAACTTTATATACGATCATTGTTGAATCACGAAGCTTCAAAGTTTGAAAATTAATTTTCTGCAAATAATTTTTTTTTCAAGTGGATATTATTGCAATTTTTTTTGGATAAATCTGGTGCTTGAATTTAAAAAATAAGAAGAAAATTATTTTATATAATAGTGTATAAACAACTCTTATAATTTTGTATAATATGTATATAATATTGTATATCGAATTTTTAAACATTGTTGTAAAAGAAAAACAACATAGTGTATAATGTCATACACCAGATGTATAATATTGTATACTGAATTTTTTAACTACTATTGTAAGAAAATATTTGACAATGCAACAAAAAACTTAGAAGCTTGACTACCTAGATGCAATATTGTGGTGGTACTTTATTGTATAAAATTTGTTGTATACTCAATGTATAATATGTATACTCGGTGAGTATACAATATTAATATAAATGTATGTAGTGTTTTGTGTCCGTGAAGGGTTCCATTTTTCCTTTATTTGTCAGGAATTAATTTAGCCCGATTAAATATATAACTTTCTTTTTTCCTAAGGAAAAAATTCCTAAATAGCCACTTTAATAAACATAATTAGATTCTTAGCTATAGTTTGCATATTTATAGGTTGTAGTTATAGCTTACTCATATGTATAATTCGAGGGTACGTTTGTATAATTCACATGTACTTGTATAATTAAATTATTTTCATCCGTATTAGTATAAGTATAATTATGTTGGTAGACTTTTGTACTTATATATTTTATATAAGTAAAATATAGAAATATACAATTAGAATAACTATAGACGATTACAGATTCATACAAATATGGGTACATCTGTAGATCTAAAATTTGATTTGTTTTTCGGAGTAATACAAATTCCGAAATTATACAAATATGATAAAACTCGAAATGACGAATTTATACAAACACAAACATCCCAACTTTAAACAGTTATACAAAATATATTATACAAATTCTTAAAACTACATGTTTATACAAACTTTAAAAAGTTATACAAAAAAGATTGAATCTATCTGATGATAAAACTGAAAAACCAAAGAAAATCATTGTCCAAACAAGAATTATTAGTGGCGAATTATACAAACGTGACGAATTATGCAAACTTAAATCGAAGCACACGTAATTAACGTTAAATGTTAGTGGCGAATTGTAAATTAGTTAAACTATGGCTATATTAACTAATTAACAAGTATATATTTGCTTATTCGCGTAATTTCCCTTTATATATAATCATTCGAAATGTAAAAATAATATTTATATAAGGTTTTAGAATAGAAGAGAGTTAAACTAATAGTAGTAAAAGAATGTGGGTGGAATTTTGGGGAAAATGGTGTCATTGAAATTGGGGAGTTCTTACGGAGTTGGCAACTGATTTTCGAAGAAGAAAGAAGAAAAAAAAGTTTTAAAAACAAGAAAATATAGGAAATCGTAATAATTTAGTTGGTTGATTATTTAAATTTTTACCATGTTGGTAAGGTTCGATTTTTCACTTTGTAATTCTCTCCCGTATTTTCCCTTTCTTGGCCACCCCAATTTTTTTTTAAAAAATAAAATTATAATTATTATTTTAGGTTACTCACGCTCTTAAATAGTGGTTACATTCTTTATATCAGGTGACCAAAAAGATTGGTTTTTTTCTTATTTAATTCACTTAATTTGATTTTTATAGACTTTTAACCAAATCATGAACACCCTAAATAAATTTGTCTTTTTTTCATTTTTCTTATATAGATTTGTATACATTTTTTCCACTATAAGACTTTATAAATATTTTAAAATAAAAATTAATGCATAAAATCTGCTAATAATAATAACTTTTGAGAGCACAAAAATCACGAGAGCCTAAAGTAAACGTTATATTAAATGATTTTTTCAAAAGTCAAGGTCAACATATGAGCATTGAGGTAGAAGATTAAAGTACCCTTGAACTTTATTTTTGTTTGGGGAAAATATTTTTTGAATTTTTTTTTAGAAAATAAGTGGATTCTGTTACTTATAACTAACAAAATACTATGAGTGGAATCGAAGGTCGCAAGAATAGAGATAAGATGATGTAGTAAACTTGAAATGTTACTTGTGAAATTTTATTTTTCCTATTTTCACTTTTTTTTTAAATTCCTTATTTTTAAGAAATTAATTTTCTGAGTCAACAGGAAACAAATTTAAAAACAATTTTAGAACAATCTCCTTTTTTAATTGGAGACCAAAGAACACAATTTATGGGGTCAACAATTTGGTCCAAGCCACATCTCTCTTCAATCTAAGTAGGAAATTTTGGGAGTCTGGACAAAAAAGGAGAAGAAAGAATTGATAAGTTTTTACATTTCTAATTTTTTTGGTCATCTTTTTGGTAGTGACATTAAGAGGGCGGTCAAACCAATTTTTAAGTCAGTTTTTGACAAATATAAAATAACTTAATATAAGTCAAAAAATTGACTTAAAACAAGTTAGAAAGTGTTTGACAAAGTTAAAAGTAACTTTAAAATAAATGAAAAATTAAAAATAGGCCTCCCCTATTTTTTATCTTTTGACTTAAAAGTCATTTAATTTTAACATTTAATTTTTAACTTAAAAGCTGTTTTTTTTAGTCAATTCAAATGGGATCTAAATCAGCTTTTGAGATAAACTAATATTTGGAATTTAGAGTATGGTCTATTTTAATTCCTAATAAAAAAATTATTTTTGAAAGGACTTGTGATCATTTTTCATTACCCTAAATATATAGTTTACTTTTGGGGAAGACCAAAAAATGAACCACAAGTTTTGTCACTTCTTTTTGTGGGGTTTGCTAGTTTTATAAGTCAATTCATTTATTATGCTCTTGATTTGATAAGGATTAATATACAAGAATAGGTTTAATGATGGTTAGCCACTATCAATATGGATTCTGATGAGATGACTTGAATCTCTTAGCTTTTAATTATTAGATTAGAGGTTTCTAATTTAAATTCTGAAAAGAGTTCTGTTGAAAGCGTCGCATGTTATGAACTAGCTTCGGCATAATGTCAATACTTACACGGATGTTTCAAAATTAGTTATTGGTCCGAAAAAAAGCAACAAAATTGAAAGATCTTCCCAAAGGTTAATTTGGGACTCATGCCCAATTAACAACTAGTTAAAAGAATCAAGAATAAGAAAGAACGTTTTATGCAAATTGTTATAAAGACTCTACATTCCCTCGTCCTCTTTCTGAGTATCTGGCTTCTCATCTCTTTCTAGTTTTACTATCCTTTAATTCAGTCGTCTTCCTATTGTAATTTTCCAAAATTTCTATTGTATTCTTATTGTGAAATTGAAATACATTTATGAGTTTCTGCAGAGAATTATATTCTTTACCCCACTCTATAAATTAATGATGTAATATATAAATTCGAATTTAATCGAATCTGAATACAAATGTGAACACGGAGTTAAAAATAAAAGAAAAAGTGAAACAGATATCATGGTGTTACGTTGTTCTAGGCTGGAAAGATATGGTGGAGGGTGTGAGACCTTTTACGAAAAGAATGGTTAAATAAATTAAATAAGATGTGAAAAGAATATATTCTTTTTTTCACAAAAATATAAACACTAAACGATAAACTTATAGTTTAACTGCAATTCCATTGCACAATTTTATTGACTAATTAATTTTAAAAATGTTAACAATAATATATGATTTTCACAAAGGAAAATTAAAATACAAAGACTAAGAAGTTAAAAAAAATTCAACATATAACATTAGGGAAAATTGTATATAATAGCAAATTAATAATTTAAATTAAATGTTATAACCATAGTTTGATTTAATTGTACCTCATAACAAACTGATGTTATTTCGCCTCTCCCCTGGTGAATCTCGTTCGCAATGGGTAATCTCGATCGCCTCTCTCGCTTTTATACAAACACAAATGTATAAAATGTGTTTGTGTTTGTATAAAGCGAGAGAAAATTGTATATATACATATATTTTAGTTCCCCTCTTCCAGATCTCGCTCGCCACTCTCCCAGATCTCGCTCGCCACTCTCACTCGCCTCTCTCACTTCATACAAACACAAATGTATACATTGCGTTTGTGTTTGTATAAAGCGAAAGAAAATTGTATATACAAATACAAATACATATATTTTTGTCATATACATTTATGATTATACAAATACGATCTTTCCCTGCCCAGTTTTCTTTTGTCTTTCTCTCTTTCTCGATTTATACAAACACATATTATACAATTGATTCTTTTGTATATGTATACCGAAACAGATTATACAATTACTTTTTTTTATATATGTATAGGGAAATAGCCAGCTTCTTTTGTATATATGTATAGCGAAATAGACATAGCAAACACAAAGTTTGTTATGGAGCGCAATTATGCAAACTATAGTTATAACATACAAATATAATTTTTGTCTTTGCTATAGGTGAAAATTACTCTATAACATATATATGTATATTTACACATCGTAATTTTTTATATTTCCTTAAACAAAGATAGCTCCGTTGCTGGGCTTAAAATAGAGAAACTCTTGAGACCATACGCGATACGAATCTAATATACCATCATTATTCAATGTTAAGATTGTTTTTCAATTATTTTTATTAACAAGTTGCTTATTCTGTTTTTCTTTTTTTTTTTGACATCATGGAATTAAAGGTTGAAGAATAATCTAGAAGGAAATTAATTATTAGTACTCCTTCAAACGTTCTAGGGATACGCGCCAACGTAGACTAACTCCGTACGTGTGCATGCAATATTTAATGAATTATTACTATTTCACATTTGGTCAAATTTGTTCCAAAAATCTAAAACTAATTATCAAGGCAAATTGATAGTCAATTTTTCTTAAAATGAATCGTGAACCATTTTCTTGAATATTAACGTATTATTTTTTCCGAAATTATTTTCTTAAAAATTTAATAAGACACATTTTAAAAAAAAAATTCAAAAAACTAAGCTCACGTTTGATCGGAAATAAAAGAAACGTAGTTTATTCATTAAATTTGATCAGTTTTTGAAAATTTATCTTTTAAATAATTCAAGTTAAAAACAAATCGACAAATACTAGTTCGGAATGAAATTTTACTTCCATTCATAAAATTTTAGTTTCTTTCCAAATATAATAGTGTCATACATAACTTTGAGTTTTAAAATTATTTTTCAACACATCAACTTCAAAAACTCATTTATTTTTTTCCGAATTTGAATTGAATTTATGGTCAAATGCTAATTGTCAATCCATAGTTGATTGCTTCAAGATGAAGTCATTTGTTTTCTGGAACTAATACAGTGTCCAATTTATGCTGGAAAGAACGACGCAAAAAAAAAAGAAGGGAAATAAAAACTCGTTTTAGTATTGAAGCAAAAAATAAAAACTTCTTTATTATAATTTCAGAAATGAAAATGTAACTTGAATATAAATAGTTTCTTGTATTTTTGGACTAAAAATAAGGGAAATTATGAAATAAAGAACTTCGTGATAAAATTTTCCACCGCATGTTTTTTAAGTAGTACTCTTTTTGGGATTGTTCGATTGGAAATAAGTTATTTCAAAATTATAATAATTATTTGACTGTAATATAAGAATTAAATAATTAATGATCAAATTATTGAGTTAATTATATTTTTATTGTTAAATGAATGAGATATTCAAGATAATTCAATCAATTCTTTAATAATCTCTTCAATATATGATTAAAAAAAAAAGTGAATCCAAGATGTGGGGATTTATTATACGACTTACTTGTCTTTTAGTTAGTTTTAAAAGGGAAAATTACGTCAATAAATAAACATATACTAATTAATTAGTCAACATCGCTATAGTTTGAATTGTCATTTGTCACTAATTTCTAGGTAAAATTATGTGGTTGAGTTTTAGTTGTATAAACGTGTAGTTTACATAATTTGTATAACTTTTGTATAATATAATTTGTATAAATGTTTAAACGGAAAAGGGGCAAAACTATCCTTAAACTATCTAAAATAGCTTAAATTATACCCTTAAACTATATTTCAACTCAAAAATAACCAAATAAGGAAATGATGACATGAGGGAAAAAGAGTGAAATTAAGGCTTTAAGTCATCTATGCAGAGGTGGAGTGTGTTTGGCGTGCACATGTGGAGTCCATGTGACATCTTAGCACACACATGGATGTTTTTGTTAAACAGAAGGGCAAGTGTGGTCCAATAGTTAGACGGGAAGGGCATTTTTGAGCCGAAATATAGTTTAGGGGTATATTTAAGCTATTTTGAATAGTTTAGGGGTATATTTAAGCTATTTTGAATAGTTTAAGGGTAGTTTTGACCCTTTTCCGTAGTCGTCTATGTGGAGGTGGGGTCTATTTGGCGTGCACATGCGGCATCCATGTGGCGTCCATGTGACATTTAACACACATGGATACTTCCGTTAACTAGAAGGGTACGTGTGGCCCAATAGTTTGACGGAAGGGTATTTTTGAGCCGAAATATAGTTTAAGTGTATATTTAAGTTATTTCAGATAGTTTAAGGGTAGTTTTGACCCTTTTCCGATGTTTAAATCCAGATATTTGTGTTTGTATAAATTCGTTATTTCGAGTTGATACGCAAATAAATACAAATCAATTAATACTAACCAACTTATACAAATACGGACAAAGATTGCTCAATTATACAAATACACGCAAATTATACAAACGGGTCGTACATAACAACTTAAACTATAGATACAACCCGTAATATGCAAAATATAGCTAAAGACCCTAATTAAGTTTATTATAGTGACTATTTGCAAAATTTCTTCATAAAAAAGAATGTCAAATTTATATATCTATAACTTATTTTAAATTACAAATTTTAAAGTTTTTCTTTCTTTTAAATTTCGTATCAAATTAAACTAACTTATATAAATTGAGACGTAAGAGTTCGTGCTTTTAATTTCTTTTTTGGTTCACGTTCTTGCTTGGCCCATCTCCATTGGTGGTAAAACGTGTCTGATGCGTGTAAGGGTCCACCTTGAGGAATGGAGAGTTTTTTTTTTTTTTTTTTTTTTAATTTTTAATTTTGATCTTTTAGCAATAACATCTTTATGCTCATAAGTACGGATAAGATTTACATACATATTATCCTCTTTAGATTTTACTTTTGAAGTTATAGTAACGGGGCCAAAAATTTAAATAGTGAAATTTTAAAAAAAAACCTCCATTTATATAAGATTACATTAAATATTATATTATTGTTATTGTAACGAAATTCCTTTAAATGGTGAAGAGTTGAAGATTCAATAAGATAGTATTATACGATATACCAACGGGAGGTATGGTAGAGTGAATGTAATGAATTATTCTATCCTGAAATAACAATATGTAAGTGATCAAGTCTGAAAAGAATTGAATGTACATATTATACGAACATTATTTTTATTTTTGTAGAATAGATAAGTTATTTTTAATAGATCTTCAGTTAATTATTATTTTTAAAATAAAGTTTCACGAAAGTATTATAGGAAAAAAAATACAAAGCAAATAAAGTAATAATAATACAATAAAGAATAAAAAACTATGTGATTACTAAATAATACTAGAACTAATAAGTTGGAGAAGAAGAGAGGACCCCTTGCCTTTCCCACATAAACTACGACAAAATTTGATTGCGTACTACTAACATTTTATTCTAATTTTCAATTTTTATACTTTCCTATTTAGGGACATGTCTTTAATTAATAAGTTAAAGTTATATCATGTTTGTCTAATCACCTTCTTCTATTTTTTCTTCGACCTACATCTATCTCTCCTAACTCATGCTACAATCAATCTTGCCCACCTCTTTATTGATGCATTCACACATTTCCTTTTCATATATTCGATTCGTTTCAATGTTGCTTAATTTCCTCATTTTATCTGCCACATAAATTACCCTCACCTCGTCATGTATAACTTTGTTTTTAATTATATCTTTCATAATTAATATGTCTATATATCTATTTGAACATTTTTATAACGTAATCGTTCTTAACTGATACTCTACTTTGAATTTTAGAAATCTCAAATTTGAGCGAAATGAAAAATATTCTAATAGGAAGATTTTTTTTATTATACGGAATGCACATTCAAATTAATGTATAAAGAAAAAGAAGAAAGCTTTATATGAATTTGAAGGGAGTTCAATTATTTGTCTCATTATAACTGCTCTTTTAGTTATGTCATATAACTTATATGATTAATTTGAGATGGGTAAACTTTAATATGAGACCAATAAATAAAAATTAATAAAAATTACATCATCATTTTCTTCTACTTAAATTACAATTGGTCATATAGTCTCATACAGTAATTTCTTTGAATTTTGAATCTTTCAGAAAAAAATGAGATTTCAATCACAAACATGTAACATTTGTTGTTGATGGTTAGATTAGGATATTCAGATCTCATTTAAAATCTAACATTATTATTTTACTACTATTTTACTAAAAAATAATGTTTGGTTGCTACTATTTTTTTTTAATCGTAAACAATATCCACAAAAACTATATGAAGATTAATGTATTATTTTATGTGAAAAGATCATGCAATAGATTATGAGCACAACTAATAATTGGATTAAAACAATTTAAATAACAATCTCATAATAGTGAAGAAACATTTATTTTGTTTAAAAGTACACACATTTTTTAAATTATGCATGGTATACTTGTTATTTTTTAATGATAACATCTACCAAAAAATAACTCCGCAGTTGTAATGCTCCAATATCTGCATTATAATTTATCCCTAAATAAAAAGTTACATTTTAATGATTATAATAGCTATAAAATAATGATAATTTTACAATATGACTATTGATATATAACAAATCAATATTTCAAGAAATAAACATTTATTTTTAATATAGTGAACAAAGGTAATTTAAAAATTAAGTGAATAATTATCTCTTTATTCTTTAAGTTGGATAAGTAAAACTGAATATTTACTTTTAATATAATGGACAAATAAAAGGAGACGGTAAGAGTATTAACTACTTCCTCCGTCTACTTTTACTTATTTATAGTTAGGGGTGTTCACAGTTTGGATAAAAATCGTACCAAATTGATTTTATTTGGGTTTGGTTTGATTTGATTATAGATTTTATTAAAAATCGATAGTATTTGATTTCATTGTGGTTTTGTTAAAAAATAAAATCGAAGAAATAACCGAATCGAACCGATAAATTATATACATAAATTTTATTATTATATATACATAATATATTATTTTTATAAATAATTTTAAAGATCTTATATATGTTTTCATAAAAAATTATTTATAATTTACTTATGAAAGCAAAAATACCCAAGGTGAGAATATTTATCTTATTGGTTTCATGTATATTAGTGTCCATGTCAATTCTTTGTGGGACTGAAAATGTTACTGCCTCTTCCTTCTAGGCCAAAATAGCAATTTTGAAGCTTTATTCATAGTAAATTCAGTGATCGAAAGTTCCGTAATGTCAGTCATTCTAACTATTTTTAGTTTTGAATAAACTGTTGTCATTTTTCACGTTTTGATGAATTGTTTCTTTCATTTTTATGTATGATCAATAACCAAATAACCGTACTAAATCGATAACAAGCCAAATCGATAAATGTATACTATTATATTTAGTTTGGTTTATTTTTGATAGTTTTAAAACCGATTAAGTTAGTTTGGTTTAAATTTTGACCAATAACTGATCCAAACCTACCCGTGAACACTCTAGTTTATAATATTGACTTAGCAAAACTTTTAATAAATAAATGATTTTTTTGAACTATAACTAATAATAAAAATAAATAATAAACTCTCTTAATATTTGAAATTAGATACATAAAATTAGACATCTATTTTTAATATAATCAATCAACTAGTAAAAGTGAATAATGCGCCAATTTCTCTTTTCTTTAACATCCTTTTTTTTCCCCACAAACTTATATACGCGGTCCAAATCGACCACAATATAAGCCCCTTTTTTAGGGTTACAAAAACATCCTTTACCTTTTGTCTTTCGGTTCCCCTTTTGTGTTTTTCTCTTTTTCTTGAATTCTACATCACTTTTTTTCCCTCTCATTTTAGAGAAAATAAGATTTGAGAGCATTGATAGAGTATTTGGAGGTGTCAAGGTAAAAGGGTTCTTGAATTTTCTGAATTTCATATCATTTCTATCAATTCTTGATCATAGTTAGGTTGTTGTAGTGAGGAATTTTTGTGGGTTTGGCGCTAATTTCTGTTTAAAGTTTTGATTTTTTGTATTGGGTTGTTTTCATTTTGTGAATTTGAAATAATTTCTATCAATTCTTGATCATAGTTAGGTTATTGTAGTGAGGAATTTTTGTGGGGTTGACACTAATTTCTGTTTAAAGTTTCGATTTTTGGTATTGGGTTGTTTTCATTTTGTGTTTGTTATTCGTGGGTTTTGATCAGCTGAGGAAAATATTGAATGGTTCATCTTTGTTTGATCTTTTTGGGAGATTTTGGTTTGAATTTCAAGATTTCTTGGGGTATTTGATTGTTTCATGTAAAATTCAAGAAATGCCAGCAACAGATTTTTCAACTTTTGGGAGGTCTATTCTGAGTTTACGTCGCGATCAACAAGTACATTCTATGGAATCTGGTGGTCATGAGGGAACTAGCCAAGAGCTTGAGCTTGAAGCTTTTCAAAAGCAAGTAGCTGAACTTTTCAATGATTTGGCATCTGCTGACTCTGATCAGCTTTTGTCGATTCCTTGGATTCACAAGCTATTGAATGTGTTCCTTTCTTGCCAGGAGCAGTTTAAGTCTATTGTGTCTAAGAATAAGGGGTTGTTGAATAAATCCCCTGCTGACCGTTACGTAATGGAATATTACGAAAGGAGTGTGAAAGCTTTAGACGTGTGTAATGCGATACGAGATGGGATTGAGTTGATCAGGCAATGGCAGAAGCAATTGGAGATTGTTTATTATGCATTGGATAACCAGAGGAGTATTGGGGAAGGTCAAATTCGTCGTTCCATGAAAGCTTTGATTGATTTGGCAATTGGAATGATTGATGAAAAAGAGTCTAATTCAAGTTTTGCTCATAGAAACAGGTCATTTGGACGAAACAATGCTCAGAAGGATCATAATTCGTTGGGCCAATTTCGATCATTGTCATGGAGTGTATCGCGGAATTGGTCTGCTGCTAAGCAACTTCAGGCAATTGGTCAAAACTTAGTTGCTCCAAAAAATAATGAAATTAGTGCCACCAATGGATTAGCTGTAGCTGTTTTTACAATGAGTTATGTGCTTTACTTTGTAATGTGGACGCTTGTGGCTGCAATTCCCTGCCAAGACCGTGGCCTTCAAACGCATTTTCATGTTACTAGGCAATTCATTTGGGCTGCTCCAGTTCTCACCCTCCATGAGAGGATTTTGGAGGAGTCAAGAAAGAGGGAGCGTAAAAATGCTTGTGGATTGTTGAGGGAGATTAATAAGATTGAGATATGTGCCCGCCACATGAATGAATTGACCGATACCATTCACTTCCCCCTTTCCGAGGAAAAGGAAGGGGAAGTTAAGCAAAGAGTTCAGGAGCTTGGGATAGTTTACTATGGTCTAAAAGATGGGTTGGGCCCATTGGAGCGTCAGGTACGAGAAGTGTTTCATAGGATTGTTCGAAGCAGGACTGAAGGGCTCGACTCTATTGGATGAGGGATTCAGTAGTGTTATAGGTAAAACGGAATCACGATTCCATTTAGAGTTGTAGTAGTCGAGTGTGTGCTTGTCTGCAATCATTATTAGAAGAGCAGATTATGCTCTTAGTTTTCCCCTTGTTTCTTTTCGTTTCTTTTTTGTTTTCCCTTTTTTAGATGAGAAGAATAGGGAGGATGAAATGGTGCAATGTCCCAAAATAGTCTAAAGAGGTAAACTCATGTATTTATTGCTATGTATCATGTAAAGAATGCAAAATAGTTGGATCTCTGGTCCATGTTGTGTTGTTCATCTTGTGTAAGGTTTTTAGTCAGTTGTCTTTTACCTCTGTAACAGAGTTTTATTTCAACATTTTGCTTTATATGCTGTAATTGGTGATATATATCAATGCATTATGCATTTATTGAAGCTCTCGCATTAGCTTTTCTTATAAAAGGAACTGAATCAGCAAGAAGGAAATTAGTCTCCATTTTACCATCTGTTCAATTATAATGTGTATAAAAGTTGTTTAGCAGCTGTCTATGAATAACCATCCATTATGAAGAGTCTCTTACTTTTACTTTATTTCACTTCCAGTTTGGCATTTTCTTGATAGTATTTCAATGATGATGCCAAGCGAAGTTTCACCTTTTCCTTTTTATCATGGTTACTGTCGTATTTCGGCCATTTTCTCCTAGTAGTTTTCGTATGATTTCTGATCGTTCATTATCTCCTAACTCAAAAGTTGGAAAATACCCTTTCAAATCTCAGGATCTTGATCTATGGATTCTGGGATAGTGTTCTTTTGCTCTGTAGGGGAGCCTTGGTGTAACCGATAAAGTTGTTGCCATGTGACCAAGAGATCACGGGTTCGAGCCGTGGAAACAACCTCTTGTAGAAATGCAGGGTAAGGCTGCAGACAATAGACCCTTGTGGTCAGGTCCTTCACCGGATTTCGTGCATAGCGGGAGCTTAGTGCACCCGAATGCCCTTCTCTAACAGGAGTGCTGGCTTTGTCATTGACCGTCTTCGCGGTCAATAGCAGAACTTTGTTAATGACTTATTATAAGGTTTTGTTGACCAATGACTATCTGAAGAAGTTCTTGTTTTCTACTTGAAATTTTCTGATCTTTCAGGTTAGTATTAAACAATTCTCATCCTGTGCGCTGTAAGGAAGTTGTGGTCTCAAGATATTGGTCAAACAAAAGCATCTTCAGGTAATGATTAATTTCTCACTAATTTGCCTGCATGTTCTTGCTTATCTATTTCACAACATATATTATTATATATAACAAGTTTTTGTACGTTTATGTCTTGAGCCACGTCTCAATCTCAGCTGCTATCGTTTATTAAAGATGTCTTTTTGTTTACATTATTGTGAACAAACAACACGTTACATACATTGATAGTGTAAAAATCCTTTATACTGTAGCCTGTAGGTGCATAAGTTAAACTCGGTAAACTATTGTTCCATTTAAATCAGGATCCAATTTTAATGTTTAACAATGTATTCATGTGTTTGGAATCAAACGCAAAATCTTGTTTGAAGGCGAACTTGGACAAAACTTTCGTCCATGTGACTTCATAATCCAAAGTATAATTGGTTATGAAGCAAAGCATTTGTGCTTTTCTCTCAAGTCTAGCATATGCTTTTGTTAGTTCTCGACTTCAAAATTAGTATTTTAACTTGCTCAATCAAGTTTTTCCCAACAATCATCAAAAATGGATACGGAATTGAGATCCAAGGTAGCAAGAGTTTCAGATGAATTCAACTCCAGTGAGTTCTTTCAGTTTCCGAGAGATCGAGCTGGCCTTGCTTTCCAGTCTACAGAAACAAACACTATGTTCGTCATCACTGCTCATTTGAAAGGTCATCTCTAGTATGCTTAACTTATTCTATGAGAATGTCATTTCGTGGTTTTTGGTTACTACAGGGGCAGAGGTAGAGCTCAATAGCATTTACTCGAAATGTGGGTTCTGCTGAACTCAATAGCATTTGCTCGAAAGTTTATTTATGCGAGACATTGGTTATTTTTATTTGATTGTGGAAAATATTTGTGTAGGTTATACGCGAGGAAACGTAAAGGTTGATCTTAATGAGGACAGGACTAAACTGGTGGTAACATGTGAGAAGCCGGTCCAAGAAACTGTAACGATCGGGAGTGAAGTGATCAAGAAAGGTGTACAAATTAGAAAATTTACAGAGTCTTTCAAGATTCCCGAAGGGGTAATCGTGGACGAAATTATAACTAATTTCAATGAGGAAACCTCCAACCTGACTATTACAATGCCAAAGAGAATGAAGGAGCCAGAGCTTGTTACACAGACCAGCTCAGAGAATTTGCCTTATACAGTTCTTAAAAGAGCGAGATTTCAAGAAGACGAAGGAGCAGCTGATTCAGTAACTGCATATCGAAAAGGACTAATCGAACAACATGGTGCTAATGATGAATTGCCCGGAAGGGAAACCGAAATAGGTGATGATAAAGTTGAATGTAGAAATTTGAAAGATGATGAAGTTTGTGAAAAAGAGGAGGATAAACTGCCTAAGAAGAGCAAGGTATGTGTTCCTGTTATTGTTGGATCAGCTGTAATGTTATCTGTAATTGTCTCTGTGATTCTTTTTATGAGAAAAAAGAAGCAGCCTGGAAAAAGAAAAGATTAAGACAAAGAGCATTTGTTGTACATATATTCATGTAACTTTCAAAAATTATGTTCTTTTCTAGTATTCAATTTATTGTGAGATCTCAAATATCACATAAATTCTTGGGATATTCATAAAGAGATCAAGATATGCCAGACTCTTCTTGACAATCAAATATTTCAAGAAAATTCTTCATGGAGATCAAGTTCAAATCATACTGGTTCGAGATATACGGTACTGACGACTCTCAAATCACGGAGAAATAATAGAAGAGAAGAATAAAGGGAGGAGTAAAATTGTGGTCATATTATTTTATCAATAATATTCTTGTTTCTTCAATAGGTCAAATACATCCTTATATTGTTTGTAATGGTTTATATATACATTTTCTTATACTTTTGATCTAAATATAACCATTTTTTTTCTTTTTAAGACTCAAATCTATACATGTCACTTGGAAAGTATATCTACATCATCAACCTTGAATTTTATACTAGTTATTTAAAAACACAACAATGGAGATTGACGAGTGACTACAATCAATTATACATTTCTAAGATTATTAGCCAGATTACTTGGCTAATAAATGAACTCGGGGAGCAACAAAATTAGTGGACAAATTTTGGATTTATTTGAATGTTGTTTGGTATGGAAAAATAGAACTATATTCAAGTAGATTTGCATATATCTGACTTTCTCGCTCGCCTCTCTTCTGTCTTTTCTTCTATCTCACTCGCCTCTCTCCCTTTGTATCTGTAACTTAGAAAGTGTCTAATATTTCAGATAGGTCTCTCGCTCACCTCCCTCCTATCTCGCTCGCCCTCTCCTCTCTCGTCCGTGTGTCTCTCCTTATGCATTTGTATGTTAGAGTGTATCTGGTAGCAAAATATATGTATTTTAAGTTTATCTTGTTTGAAACTTGATATGAAATTATTAATTAGTAAAAGAATTAGTAAATATGACAAGAATATTTGTATGATTAAATAATTTTTCCTTAATTTTCTTAGGTAGAACCAAAAAGGTAATTATCCCTTAGAAGAACATTAACATGTGACGGTCGATACAATAACTTAAAAGGAAAAAACCCATACATATAATGCTATTTGTGTTTAGATTTCATAAATATATAGTGCTATGTATATTAAATTTGCATTCATCATTATAGTAAAATAAAATATATTGTCTTTATATACACGATAATATTCACATGTATATAATATTTTTATGTGAAGTACATTATATTTATATGCATAAGAATAATGATAATAATAATTAAATATATTATATGTAAACAATATCTCTATCTAATTGTATTTGTGAAAATAAGTATATTCGCACATATTTGCTATAAAATCTCAAATTATTGCTATACAATATATATAGAAAAAAAAAACTATTATTATAAAAAATAATTAAAAAATTGAGTTAGCTAAGCCACGTAATTTTCGCTAACTTTAATGAGATTTAGGTCCCACAAGATCATTAAAATAACATCAATTTTCCTCAACTTTTCAACTTGGCTTCATACGTAATTAAATTTGTCATTTACATGTTCTTAAAAAAGTAGGAACAAGCAAAAATTGTGCCGTGAAACTTTAAATGAATTTAAGTTATATCTATATATATATATATAAAAAAGAATATTTACGATTATAATTTAATTAGTTAAGACATTTATTGGAAAGTAATACAATTATTTCATTATGACCTAATTATATAAAAATTAAAAGCCATTTATATTTTTAGTGCATAAATCTTAACTCGTGTTACCGACTAATTATCAAAGCATATAGTCGCAAGGGGGAAGAATTGTCTTTGTTTAAGGAGAGTCAATCGACACCTTTTTATAAAAAAAAAATACATTATGTTCATATGTCAACTTTTTTTGTGTGTATATATTATATGTTGAAATTTTTTTTCTTTTATAATTACTTTTTAAAATTCTATATTTCCTCAGTAACAATATTGACTTCGCAACATATAATAAGATAAAACACATTTCATTTGGATCGATTTAATAAAAACTGTGTAAATACTCAATATCTATAGACTAGGAGTAGTCTTTTTTAAAAATAAAATAAAATAATATGGGGCAAAGAGGAGAGGAAAATGGAAAAAGCCAGAATTACAAAAAATCGAACTATTATCAATAGCATGAAAATTCAGATAGCTAGTCGTAAAGTACATTATAAGATTCCCAAGATAAGATATAAGGTATAGTCGTACGTGTAGATATACATTAATAAAAAAAATACTCTTAGACGTTACAACTATATATATTATTGCAACTGTTAACAAATAGTACCTAAATTACTTAAAGACGTTAGTATTATACATGAATAAAGCCTGATTTCATAAAAACTTATGTACTTTTTAATTTTTCCTCTTTTTTTGGCCTTTTGTTAGGTTTTAGAATCTTATGAAAACGTCATAATTAGTTTTCATTTTTTGGTTTAAGTTTTGTAACAAAAGTAGTAAAATTGCAGTTTCAACTGCCACCATATTTAGGGGTTCATACAAATCCACTAATTTTTGCCATATTAATATACTCCTTCGTTTCAATATATTTGTCATTTTTTAATTTGCAAGTAAAACTTATGAATTTTGTAATTTTAAATTAAAAATATATTGATAATACTAAAATATTATTGAATCTTGTAATTTTAAATATGTCAAGTGAAAAGTTGAATAAAAAATACCAAAAAAGTTTTTTTTTTCTTGTTGAAATGGACTAAAAAGAAAGAAGGACAAACCATTTGAAATGGATAGAGCATAGTTATCGTGGTATACATATTAATTTGCAATTGAGGTCGCTATAAGAATTTATAAATTTCAAATTTTAAATTGTCTTCATTATACCTAACATCTTACATATCATATCATGTATAAGAGTTAAGACTATAAAATTCAAAAGATATTAAGTAAATTAATTATATACATCTTTAATTTAATTAAGCCTCTGTCACCAATCACCAACTTGTGTTTACCATTACTTTATATTGAGTTGCGTGATTATTTCATTTTAAAATAGAGAAAAATATCAAAAACACTCATAAATTTGGCGTAAATTATTAGTTTCATCCTCAAACTATTGATAGCCTTAAAAGCACCCTTATTCTTGACTAACTAAACGTAGTTATACCCCCGATACACTCCCGATATGCAACATGACATAGCAAGTGGTCTCAAACTCTTGTAGGAGCATGAAGATCTTAATAAAAATAGAGAAAAGTGTTGAAAACACCCATAAACTTGACGAGAATTCAGGGGCGTATTTCACTAATGTTGCAAGATCATGGGTATATGTAACTTCAATTAGTCAAGTAAAGGGTGTTTTTAAGGCTGTAAATAATTCGGGAATGAAACTAATAATTTACGTCAAGTTTAGGAGTGTTTTTTTATACTTTTATATATCTTTAAAAATATTAATATAACAATTTATTTTTATCATATTCTTAACACTCCCATCACATTCCGAATTTTTTTGATATGTGAAAATTCATTTCGATAACGACTACTAAGAAACTTGAATCCACGATATGTTGAAGCTAGACATAATTAGTTATTTAATTTAGTATGATTGGATTATATTTGAGGAATTTTTTTTGCAAGAAACATTTGTGTTAGGTTTTTTCAAAGCCTACCTAATTCTATTAATTAATTGTGGGAAGCTACACGTGTCATAACCCCCCTCCTTTAAAAGGTGGAGTAAAAGTAGAAAAAACATAGAAATTAATAGGATGTAACATGGGACACTAGCTAGGTAGGCAAAACTCAACAGGATCCAGACATAAATATTATTGATACTGATGGAGCGGTAAGTACTCGTTAATTGAATATAAGTTTTAAATGTAAAACCGTTCTTATAAAGAATGTTTTGCCCTCAAAATGGGATATTTCAATACGAATATGAATTAATCAGACTCAAAGAAAAAAGTATCGATCATCAAATTAAAAAAATAAAATACTAGTCATCAACAATTTGAACCTTTTATGTATACACAATTCTATGGAGTATTTTTAACTTCCTATTAGGGTGTGTTTGGCACAAAAGGAATTTCTTTTCCACAAAAATGTCTTTCTTAAAAAATAAGTGATATTAATTAATAATAATGCACTATAAAATATTTACACCATTAATTCCTTATAGTAACAATCTGATCATATTGTTATTTTCTTAATTACGTAGTGGAAGACATGTGTTAATTTATGCATTTCAAGAAAATTAGTTCTGTTAAGTGAAGTTGCTTAACAAAATTGTTCTGCCAGCCTAACTTAAGTAAGTTGAGTTGGGAGGGCGGCGTAAAATCAACTTTGTTATCTGATGACAACACATGATATTATTGATGCTATGGCCTTTAGCTAGTGAATTATTAGTTATTTAAGTTAAAAAAAGACTTAGCCACATCGATGGATTTATCATTAAATTAAAAGATGTGGTGCATCATTAATGTGAATTCAAATTTCAATACAGATATCAAACATCGAATGAAAAAAACTCCAAAAAATATGTATGTGATGGAGTTGTTGTGGCCTCTTTCTCAATTTATGTAATTTCTCATCGACATATTAATATTGCTTGAGGTCTACTCATTAGCCTATTTTTATTAATCTATCTTTCACACTATTAATTCTCCCAAGTTGCTTAATTTAGTTTTTTCAGTTTTGTCATGTAGCATGATTCATGCACCATTTAATTTATTCAAGTATGTATGTATATATATAAAGCATTTACTTTTTATACATAAATCATGCAAAAAAGGCATATAACCCTGAAAATAAAGTTGTGAAAGATAAGGTTAGCTTAACTTTAATTAATTTCAAGAACACACCTCTTATTAACCAATATTAGCCTCAACCCTAGCAAATATATGGCACAAGTTATTTCTTTCGACAAACTGATCTGTTATAATTACTTACAAATTGAATCTAAAAAGAAAAAAAATCTTGTGTCATAAAAATTAAAATTTCTCCTAAAACTGATATATATTAAACTAAAAATAAATTTATAAAGAACTACGGAACAAAATCTCCGCACAAAAACACTCTCTTTCTTTCTTCTTACTTAAAAAATGAATGACTGTGTAAGTTTATAACCACAAAAGGATAACGTAAGATACAATATTTAAAACTATAAATCTTATTATAAGTGGTTTTAAAAGGTTCACAACTCTACCACACAACCTAGGATTTAAATATTTTTGTAGCCCTCTCTCATCATCTTAATTTCATTGCTTCTTATAAAGTCTTAATGTGATACACACATTTTTTTGGAGTGATACATCACAAACTCTTTTTATTACTACTATATATATATATATATATATTTTCATTAGTGCATGGAAGCAACTTAGACTTCTAATTAAAAACAATATATTATATCCATCCATCTATAGGCTTTAATAATTTATTGAAGAGCTTCAAGATATGGGTGGAGAAGACAGAGCTTGTAAAACCATCAAAGGTAAGTTAAACATATGATTATATTACTAGTCTTTAAACTTCCAATTGTTAAAGCAATTAGTTTTCATGAGTTTCTTGAAAAAGTTAAATTTGTACTCTTTCTATCCTATTTTAACTGTCGTTTTAAATAATATTCAAGTTCATTAAGAAGAAGAAATAATACAATTAGTAAGTTACTTTTATTTATTAAATATCTTTTTTTAGAATTGAGCAATATTAAAAAAGACTGGTACTTCTTTAATGTTAAGGTATATATAGTTGAAAATAGTTGCCAACTTTAGTCTTGAATTTAAAAAACGATATTTATTTTGAGATAATTTTTTGGGCTAAAATGACAATTGAAATGGGATGGGGGAATACTAAATAATTGAAAGACATATGGTTAGCTAGCTTCTTATTAAATTAGGAGTTAATTACATTAAACACTTCTATAATATGACTCATTTTCATATACATTAAAACCTCTATAAATTAATACTCGGTAAATTAATAATCTCTCTAAAATAATATTTTCCTCCGGTCCCGACTTGGGCCAATGGAAAAAATCACCAATTTCGATAAGATAATAAGATAATATATTTCCAGAAGACCCCTTTATAAATATATGGTCCCATTAATATCATAAATTAATAATTCTTTAAAAGTACAAATATATCTAAGACAATTTAGTGAAATATGATTTTATTGTGTTCTGTTTTTCTTAAAATTTAAATCTAGTTGAAGCTCATCTCTAACTTTTCTTATTGCATCAAGAGCTTCGGTGTTATTTTTTCGAACTGCACCATAAAATTGTGAAGAGTTCTAGATGTGATAAGTTAGCATTTGTTGTCCAAGCAAGGATTGCAAAATTGATAGCATCCAAAATATTAATCTTTGTTGAATCAGTTTGTCCCACTGCATAGCCTTCTAATATCCTACGATAAAATATGTTACGATAATACATCTTGAAAGCTCTTATTATCCCAGCATCACAAGGTTGAATTTTGGATGTCATGTTGGGTGGCAAGAAAAACAATTCAACATTTTATAGTCCTTCCATATTTCTATTATGGGCTCGATAATTATCTCTATTCATTGTCAAGAAATTCAAGAATTCAATTCATTGTAAAATAATACATAATGTTCATTGTTTCTTAATAATCAATTATTATTCATTGTATTTTAATTAAAAATATTTGATGTATGATGGTGAGAAGAAAAAAAACTATATAAGCAACATAGGAAATTTCTTTAAACCATATCCAAAAATGGCTTCAATATTTAATATTTTTGTGAAATCAATGAATATGATACATAAATTAGTAAGATACAATGATTTTGATGTATTCGTTGTAGTTTATATATAATTTTTTTTAATGTAAAATCAATAAATATGATACATAAATTAGCAAGATACAATAAATTTGATATAATCAAAATTAACCTTCATTAAATCTCAAACCATTTTTTAAATTAATAAATATTAATTTATCGATTAAATAATATCTCTATAAAATAATAAAATTTCACGATCCCACCTATATTAATTTATAGAGGTTTTACTGTACACTTCTTATATTTTTTATCTTATACTATGAAAATTTTATGTTCACACTCCATGTGAGGTAAATTAGAAATTAAAACTATATTAAAATATATATTTAATTAATTTATTAGACTTTTTTATATAGTTTTTAAATATGTCAATTTTATTTTCAGATACGAAGACCATGATGAGAGAGGCTAGAAGGAGCCTCAATGTCAATGAAGAGTACCATGGTGCATTAAGGACAAAATCATATGGTGAATTTTTTATGAAAGCTCATGACCTACTAGTAAATAATAATAACAATAATATTAATCAACCATTATCACCCAATTCTCAATATTCATTATTTTCAGATATACTTCTTGAGCCAGGCCAAGAAACCATAACAAATATTCTTGAATCAACTAATATTTTTCCAAAAAAATATAATCTCAAACCCCTTCTTTCAAATTACTTCAATATTAGTGCAAAAGCCTCAAAATTTTGTAGCCACCTTCTCAAAACAATAAATCAAGTCCAAAATGACTATGATTTCGTTGAACAAATCCTCGAATCGATCGATAATAATTTTTCCTCTCACCTTATACTAGAGCTAAGATCTTATATTATCCATAACAACCCGTTTTCCGACCTTAAAAAACAAGATTTTACGCGAATCAACGATGAATATTCATCGATTTTGCAACGTTTGAGTTTAAAGAGGAAAAAAGTAGCTAGGAAAATAAAATTTATTAAATGTGTAAATAAGGTTTCAGGGGTATTTGTGACAACAACATGTGGACTAGTAGCTGTTGCAGCCGTGGTACTAGCCGCACATACACTAGCTGCACTTATAATGGCCCCAGCAATTTTGACAATTATACCCTTAAAGCGATCGAAAATTAATAAATTCACGAATCGTCTACGATTCTTGAAATGTGGATTTCTAAACAAAATCGGAGCACAACTTGATGTAGCGGCAAAAGGTACATACATTTTGAACAGGGATTTCGATACGATGAGTAGGCTCGTGAATCGATTGCACGACGAAATTGAACATAACAAGGCCATGATAAAGTTGTGTTTGGATAGAAGGGAAGATAGTATTTCTTTGAAAGTGTTGAAGGAGTTGAAAAAGAGTAATGTTGGATTTAGGAAACAAGTGGAAGAGCTTGAAGAACATGTTTATTTATGTCTTCTAACTATTAATAGAGCTAGAAATTTGGTGATTAATGAAATTGGAAAATCTTGTGAGTGAAAAATCAATAGTGAGAGTCAATATTAGACTTGTATATTGTGTATGTATAATTTTTTATTTGTCAATGTGAGTCTGTATGCATGTACTTAACTTATTTAATTAAAATTTAGATCATTGTTTTATAACTAAAAGAATATAAATTTTAATTAAAATTTAGATCATTGTTTTATAACTAAAAGAATATAAATTTTAAGTGTGAGAGATCTTTATCATATAGTATAGTAGTCCTGCGCCCTTCCGACAAAAACAATTAAGCCATTAATTTGTTAGCTTAATTCCTTTATGGGCTCATATGGGCCTGGTGTAGTGGGTCATAGAAGTGGATCCCAAGTATAGACTAATCTTTGTTTTTTTGCTAAGTATAGCCTTGTTTATTTTGGCAAGAATTCATGTGTACTCAATATTTACAATGGATCATATTATATGAGAAATTTACATAAATTCATAATGTTAATAACTAATTAATTACATCTTATTCCTATTCTTTTTCAAATTACAAAAATCCCTTAAATTTGGCGGAATCTAGATACATCCCAAAACGTCCTAATACAGTGCGTTTCGATTTCGCATACATCGTTCAACGTTCTGATACATCGCGTTTCAGTTTCGAATACATCACTCAATGTCCCGATACATTGTGTACGCCTTGATACATTGTGTAAAGTGATGTATCCGACCGATACATCGCGTAAAGTGATGTATCCAAGAACACGAGAGAGTAGGAATTTTGTATTCTTTTCAAATGGTAGTACATTTTAGAGAATACGGTAAAATAAGTTGTGTATTTACGTAATTTTTCCTATTAATATATCATAACTGTCACACCCCAAACTCAAGGGGCGCAACTGGCTCCTAATGCCAAAACTCAGGCCCGAGCCGACCCTGCTGAACCATTTGCTACTAGCGCATGACAGTCACACGCAATCAAGAGATCAAACAATATATCTCGGCTTAAAATTAAGCCATCGGCCGGCAAGGCCCCTGCCAACTGATCTATAAAAGAAACAGCTACTCCCAGGAGATCATATAAATAAATAGCCAACTAGCACAGAAGTCCTGATTGGGCCGTCGAGGCCACCATGATATC
>JAJOOO010001361.1:0-27379 GCA_029582685.1 Solanum piurae | reverse complement strand
TTCTCAGTGTGTCTCAAATATGTGATAAAGGCAATGAAGTCAGATTTTTATCAGAAAAGTGCATTGTTACTAACTTATCAACAAAGGAGGTGATTTTAACAGTCAGAAGCGAAAGAACATGTACGTGGCTGACCTGGATACTGCTCAAGGATATGATCTAGTTGTCTCAATGACCAAAGTAAAAATGCTAACTTATGGCATAGAAGACTTGGTCATGTGAGTTCCTCTTTGCTAAACAAACTTGTCTCCAGGGACCTGGTTTATGGCTTACCAAGACTGAAGTTCAGTGATGACAAGGTATGTGATGCGTGTGTCAAAGGCAAACAGACTAGATCATCATTCAAATCAAAGAAGCAAGTGAGTTCATCAAGACCTCTCGAGTTAATCCACATGGATTTGTGTGGGCCTGTGAAGATTCAAAGTAGAGGTGGAAAAAAATATATTATGGTGGTTGTGGATGATTATCTAAGGTTCACTTGGACTGTTTCTTAAGTACAAGGATGAGACATATGATGTGTTGATGATTTTTGTCAAAATGATTCAAACAAATTTGAACTGCATGATTGCAGGGATCAGGTCTGATCATGGAACTGAGTTTGAAAATGCAAAGTTTGACAATTTTTGTGCTGAAAACAGAATTCATCATAACTTTTCATCTCCTAGAACACCTCAACAAAATGGTGTTGTTGAAAGGAAGAACAGAACTCTGGTCAACATTGCCAGAACCATTCTCATAGACTCAACTCTTCCTAAGAACTTCTGGACTGAAGCAGTCAACACTGCTTGTTATGTGACCAACATGTGTTTGATCAGGTTTCTATTGAACAAAACTCCTTATGAGCTACTCAACAAAAGAAATCCCAAGCTGAGTTATCTAAGAGATTTTGGGTGCAAATATTTTGTGTTGAACATTGGGAAGGATGATCTAGGAAAATTTGATCCTAGAAGCGATGAAGGAGTGCTTTTAGGATATTCATCTTCCAGTAAAGCCTATAAAGTCTACAACAAGAGAACATTGTGCATATAAGAAAGTGTTCATGTGATATTTGATGAAACTAGTGACCTCACAGATCTAAAGCACAATGATGATGATGATGAGCTAGAAGAACTTCTTCAGATTCGGAGAGATGGGGTGAATGAGTCACAAGCTGAAAGAAGTCACAATCCTGATGTTTCTGAACTTATTCCAACGGAAGAAGTAAATGAAGATGATGAGCCTGACAAGGGATCTGGTTTATCTGACATTGCTAAACTTGAGGATTCACCTCAACCTGGGGAGAATGATTCTGAAGATGAAGAGAAGCAAGTTGATCAACCTCAACCCCTGACTACTAAGTCAGGATGGAAACATCAGTCATCTCATCATCTTGATAATCTCATTTCTCCATTTAATTCTGGGATGCAAACCAGATCCAAAACTAGAAATATGGTGGCATTCTCAGCATTTATATCTAATATTGAGCCCAAAAATATCAATAAAGCCTTGAAAGATGTTGATTGGGTAAATTCCATTCAATAGGAGCTTCATGAATTTGAGCGTAGTAAAGTATGGCACCTGGTACCTCTACCTCCTGATAGAACTGTCATAGGGACCATATGGGTATTCAGAAGCAAGATTGATGAAAATGGTATCATCACAAGAAACAAATAAAGGCTGGTGGTTCGGGGTATAATCAAGAGGAAGGTATTGACTATGATGAAACATTTGCTCATGTAGTTAGAATGAAGGCTATCAGAATTTCTTATGCCTTTGCAGCCTTCATGGAATTTAAGCTGTTCCAAATGGATGTAAAAAGTGCATTCTTGAATGGCTACTTGAAGGAAAAGGTATATGTAAAGCAACCGC
The DNA here is from genome assembly GCA_029582685.1 of Solanum piurae. Lineage (NCBI taxonomy): Eukaryota > Viridiplantae > Streptophyta > Magnoliopsida > Solanales > Solanaceae > Solanum > Solanum piurae. Next base: position 25,533 of record JAJOOO010001361.1, on the reverse strand, counting down.
CTGTTTTTTGAGGAGGTTGACTATCCAAATCATGTGCTTAAACTGGATAAGGCTCTTTATGGATGGAAACAGGCTTCTAGAGCTTGGTATGAAAGGTTGTCTAATTTCTTCTGGAAAATGGTTTTAAAAAAGGAAAAATACTCTCTTCTTGAAGATAAAAGGCAAATAATTTCTCATCATTCAGGTGTATGTTGATGATATTATCTTTGGAGCAACTTCTGAGGTCTTGTGTGAGGAATTTTCTTCACTGATGGGAAGTGAATTTGAAATTAGTATGATGGGAGAGTTGAGCTTCTTCTTGGGATCGCAGATCAAGCAAATTTCAAGTGGAACCTCTATTTGTTAAGAGAAGAACATAAATGAGCTGCTGAAGAAATTCCACACTATGGATACCAAACCTATTGCTACTCCCATGGGTACAAACTCAAAGTTGGAGTTGGATGATTCTGGTCCTATGGTGAATTAAACCATGTATAGAGGTATCATTGGATCATTATTATACTTGACTGCAAGTAGACCTGACATTGTGTTTAGTGTGGGCATGTGTGCTAGATTTCAAGTTTGTCCCAAGGATTCACATTTGAAAGCTACCAAGTGGATTCTGAGATATCTAAAGAAGACAAGGGACCTGGTTCTATTCTATCCTGCAGGAGACTCCTTTGAACTGGTTGGATACGCGGATGCAAATTATGTAGTGTATCAAGTTGATAGAAAAAACACCTTTGGAATGGCTCATTTTCTGGGTTCCTCCCTCATATCCTGGGGAACCAAGAAACAAAATTCAGTGGCTCTATCTATAGCTGAAGCAGAATATGTAGCAGCTGCATCTTGTTGTGCCCAACTACTATGGATAAAACAACACCTTGAAGACTTTGGAGGCTCACTCACATTATTCCACTCTTGTGTGACAATCCAAGTGCTGTCAATATGGGGAAGAATTCAGTCTAGCATAAAAGGACCAAGAATATAAATGTGAGACATCACTTTTTGAGATACAATATGGAAAATGGGAACATTTGTATGCAGTACTGCCTGACTGAAGACGAAATTGCTGACATTTCACCAAAGCTTTGAGCAAGGATTTGTTTGAAAGTAATAGATTGAAGTTGGGAATGATGAAAATGGACTGAGTTGATCTTATCCAAAGCATCCAACCCTCATTCGCTATGATTAGGAGGACATGTATCCTTTTTAATTTTCATGTTTTGCTTTGGTAAGATCAATTGTGTAACTTTGCAGGTACACACTCATGAGGAATTATAGGAATAAAAGAAGGTCATAACAATTCAGGGATCAACATTCTCAAATTACAGATAGGGACATGGTCCTGTCTAAAGGTTAGCACTCTATACGTTACATTTTAAAATGATAATGAGAACCGTGTGACCTCCACATGTCAGTCATCAGTCATTCTGACTGTTTTCCCATCGCTTTAAGTCTAAGAGACGCGTCCAATCAGGGACCTGACACACCCTTTCTTTTCCTTTTATACTCCTTCCCTCCTTTTTTCTTCCCACATTTTTCCCTAAGTTTTTTCTGAAAACCCGAATCTCTTTCTCTTCCTTTCCCCTTGATTCTCCTCTCAAATATGTCTCAATCACCATCTTCATCTCAACAGATGATGGAATCCCTAAATGAAATTGACCATATAGCCTTCTATACTTCTTCTTGTGCTCCCTCTCCAACAGAAGTGTTGACCATTCCTCCAGTCAACATTTCTGAACCCTGTCCTCCTACTCTAGAGTCGCCTATAGATCTAAATGATCCAGCGCCTTCATCTCAATCTGGTCGTCCTCCATCTGTGCTATCTGACTCTTTGTTTGAGGGAGATCTTCCAGAGAATATGTACTCTAAATCTAACATTCTCGCTGCAAATGAGAATTTAGTTGTGGAAAGTCTGATAGAAATGAGAGAAGGCGTAATAAATAAGGAAGGAAGTAGATTTGCAGAGAATCTTCTTGATGATATTGAGACTGTATTTGACAAAACTCCTAAAGTTAGAGTACCACTCTCCAGTGACTCAGAGAATGATGAAGAGGATAATGCTCCTCTACACTGAGTCATACAGAGAAGAATGGTCTCTATAACCAACAAAAACTTATGAGTGATGCAATGAATACAAGTAAGGCCAATACTACTGAGATTAGAAGAAGAAGGGAGACTGGAGAAGAGAAAATTGTGATTGAAGGGGTTATGGACGTTTCAAATGAAAAATCCGAAAGCGATACAGTGTAAGAGGATATCGTTCCTGCTGCAGAAAATATAAGAAATGAGGGACAAGGAATGAAGAAGAGAAAGCCTAAATCAAGAAAGCGTTTAGTAAAAAAGGTTGATGTTACAACAAAGGGAAAGGAGAAGGAGCCAGAGAAGAAGAGATGAAAAGAGAGATCCAAAAGGGGAAGAGAAACGTCTCCAGATACTGAAAATCCTGAGCCAAAGTCAGAAAGGGGACCTAGTTCCAAAAGAAAGAAAGTGGAAAAGAATGAAACCAAGACAGATATTATCGACAATCTGAGAATGCAGAAAGTTTTGAGTGGAAGAGGTTTTGATCCGGAGATCATCAGAAAGCCTGGTATGACCACCTTGATTAATGCAGTCGAAATTCAATCATGGACTCACTTGTTCATGACCCAATCTCCTGTAATGCATGAGGAATAAGTGAGGGAATTTTACTACAATGTTGAATCCACTGAGGATGGGAGCCTCAATAAACAGGCTGGGAATAGATTGTTTCATCTGAATGAGGAAAGATTGGGGGAAATCTTAGAAGCGCCCAGAGAGGGGATCGGATCCGTTGTAGGAAAAACCTGCAGCAAAAGCTTTGCAAATAAGTGCCAAACTCCCAAAGATGAACTGTGCAGGAATTCCCAAGAAATTCTTAAAAGGGGAATACCAATTGTTGTTTGAGTTTGTTAACAAGGTGATTCTTCCCAGATCCGAGAAAATAATAGTTTCCTCGGCTACTGATTTGTTTCTAATAGAGGCACTCTACAAGTTTGATCTTCTAAATCTTCCAGCCCTCATTCTAGAACAGATGCACAAAATAGTGATCGAGCAAAATGGCAAGCATGGAATGGAGTATGGATACTTTATCACCAATGTGTTCAAGCATTTGGAGCTACCCTTGGGAGCAGGTACTGTGGGAACAATAAAACAGTCCTTCTCCCTAAACACGTTGGTTGAGTGTGAATGCATGGAAGGTAGAACAAGGTAATTGAGCAAGATGTCGCAATTAGTGGTTGAGCAGAGTCAACTTAAGTATGAACTTGAGGAGATGACTGTGCTGGTAAGCAAAAATGATGTTGAGATAGCCTTGCTAAAGGCTCAGTTGGAAAAACACAAACAGATGGACTTGGTTCAGCAGAAGTCACTGAATTGAGGGTGAAAAATGCAACTCTTGGCCCAGAACACTGATCTTCAAGAAAAGCTGATCAAAGCCCATGATGCTGCCAATGATCGACTTACTCTATTCATCCAATCCCCCACTCAAAAGCCTCCCTCCTCCTAGTTCTTTATTTTATTTCCTCATTTTGTTCTTGTGTGGGCAGTGTCCCGGGGTTCTCGTAGAAGTTTAAATCTAATGTATTGAATGCTTTCTTTTGTGCAATGAAATGGATCCTCGTTCTGTGTTGATCATTCTTCTTTCTCTGCTTTTCTGATATGTTGTGTTGCCAATAGGCTATGATCTTCACTTGCATGCTTACTCTTAATCCTGGTTTACTTTCATTCTTTTTTATGATGCCAAAAGGGAGAAATTATTTGGATTCATATAAGATAGAAGATTTGTCTTGGCTGGATATAAGATAGAAGATTTGGCTAGTTCACAAGGGAAAGAAGTATTGATAGTACTGATGATAAGGGGAAGATTATTAGTATTGATGATAGGGCGAAGATTGTTTGATAGTGTTTGATAGGGGGAAGATATTGTGGAGGTATAGTGTTGTCATAATCAAAAAGGGGGAAAATATTATTTTGAGTTTTGATAATTTGAAAAACAAAGGGATCTTATAGGGGGACCTGATCCCTTGGTGGTAATATGCGATAAAGGGACAACTGGATAAAGTACATTGCAGTCTCTGTCACCTATAGGCCTGCAGGAGTTGGTGCGCGGCTCCCAAACAATGTGGCAGAGTCCTTGGCCAATATCATGGCCTCTAAGGTTGTGTCTATCATTTTATAAGGTTTCTCTCAATAAACACAACGTCATTTTTTGCATTTTTGAAATATTGAAGAACTCAAGAAAAAACCATCCTTTCGAGAAGTATCTTTCTTAAGAACAGCAGGGACCTGATAGAGCTATTTGAGTCTTAGTTGTCTTAGGGTTTATACTTCAGTGCTTATCATTATAAATCTATTCCTGTGTTATAAAAGAATTAGATCTTTGTTCTTCTGAGTAAAAATAATCTAAGTCATTCAGAGCTGATTGGTTTAGTAGGCAACATAGTTGTTTCTTAGTTGAAGTCTAAATCATCTAGAGTTTGGTGGTTTAGTGGGCAACAGAGTTGTTGCTTAGTTGAAGTCTAAATCATCTACAGTTGAGTGGTTTAGTGGGCAATAGAGTTATTGCTTAGTTCTTTCTTTGTAGTAGAGTTGCTACATTGAGGGAGAAGGGATTTAAAGTTAAATTCCTAGGTTGGAAGAGTTTGTAATCTAAATCATCACTCCTTTTAGAGTTAAATGGAGTTGGGCTGAAATGATGTGAGTGCAGGTCGTGGTTTTCACCATCCTTGAGCAAGGAGGTTTCCACGTAAACTGTTTGTGTCGTTTACTTTACTTCTTTCGCGTATAATCATGTTCTTACTGTATCAAGGGACCTGGTCCATTGACTGATAATGGAGGCTTACATTCTAACAAAACTGATAGGCATCACTCATTCCACTAGTTATATGATTCTCTACAAATTTCATACCTTTATTTCAAATTTATTTTTTTACAAGAAAAGAAACTTTATATATAATTTCATTCTATAACATCATTTCAAAATTCATGAATAACTTAATTTCTTTTCTTCCTCTGCCACTGATATATAATTTCATTCTATAACATCATTTCAAAATTCATATATCAGTGGCAGAGGAAGAAAGACACCAAAAAATAAACACGATTGGCCATAAAATTCAAGTTGTTTTCACCTTTTTTACTCCAAATCACTCACAAAAATTTAAAAACAACTCCAATTTATATTCACAACCAAACACCACTCCAATTTTTATTCATCATTATTCACTATCAAAAAGTAAATAACGATGATTGAAAATCGAAGTTGTGTTTGGTTGTGAATATGAATTGGAGTTAATTATTTTTGAGTTTTTGCGAATGATTTGGAGTGAAAAAAGTACCTTTTTTTTCAAATTCTCTCAATTTTCATGGCCAAACTCCCTTACATATAAAATCTATTAGAAAAAGCATGCATTCCTCCACACAAACACACACAAAAAAACCTAACCCTAGTTTCATCAAAACAAAATTGAGGATACAAAAAAAATTCTTGTTTTTCATCCCCGTATGTTAACTCTAAACATAATAAAAACTAAAAAAAGGTCCTCCCGCCGACCAATTCACAAGAAAAAAACATCAAAACTTCATCCACATCTCAAATGTGTTTAGTTTTTTCGTTTTTTCAAAAAATAGAGCAACGTTCAACTGATAAACAAGTAATGCCGATGAGTAAAAAAAACTTACAGGAATCCATCAAATTCAGCAACAGGTAGGAATGTTCAATCAAAATCGGAGGTTGATGAAGCAAAGTTGCTTAACAAAGAAGGAAACGATCGTGAGCTTAACCCTCCAATGACGGCTTTTGCTTCTTCAAATATTTTTTGGAACTAAGTAACTGAAGAGTGTGAGTAGGAAATGAGTTAATTCCTTTTTCTTTATGTGAGACTGTTTGAGAAAATAACTAAAATGGCACTTAATTTAATAGTAATGTTTTATTTTGGTCTTATATCTTAGGAATAGTTAATTATATATAATAAATTAGTAATTAGTTTACAATAAATATAGTTATATAATTACAAAAAACTATTCAACATATACATTGATTATATGCTATAGTTTGATAAAAGTCATATAAAGTATATACTGACTATATAATATAGCGTACCTATATATGAGCTATGCACTGACTATACATTACGATACACTAAAAAAACTAACAATAGTTTAACTATATATGAAGTATACATTCACTATACATGAAGTATACATTGACTATTCAATCTCGATCAACTCAAATTCACCTCTAAATAGTCTCAAATTTTAGATATGAAATCCTCTCGATGTTTCGAGTCTTTTGATATATTATTCGCTCGAAACGACTCACGTTTGCAGTACGTCAAATTTTAAAGAAAAGGAAAAAACAACTAAGAAGATGCATGAAAAGAAGAAAGAGGAGGAGGGGGAAGAAAGAAGGAAAAGAATTTATTAATGGCGAAACTGGAAGGAAGAAGAAAAAGAGTAGAAGGTTTGGCCAATTTAAGTAATTTTGAAATTTTAGCGAGATAAGGTACAAGTACCCCCTAGACTATGATCGAAATCTCATAGACACGTCTTAACTAAACTAAGGTCTTATTACCCCCCCCCCCTTGCCTATTTTTTATTTATTTTGTACACCTTTTTAGCTTACGTGGCATCCAAATATCTCCAACGCGCCTCAACTGCGTGGAGTCATGGAGTGTGCCACGTAAACCAAAAGGTGTATCAAATTACAAAACAAATGAGTTTGGGGGGGGGGGGGTAATAGGACCTCAGTTTAGTTAAGGCGTGTTTCTGGGATTTCAGTCATAGTGTAGGAGGTACTTGTGCCTTTTCTCAAATTTTAGCTAAATTTTTGGTAACGGAAATAGTCGAATGGTCATTTATTATCATTTTTTCTATATTTTACTTGATTGAAATAGCTCTAAATAATAAAAGGTGTTCATTTCAGTCGTTTGCCCTAAACCTAACAGTTTTATATAATAAAATGGGAGAAACTATCTAATTACACAACATTCCAACCATATTTATTAATTGTCTCTATAGTTTGAAATTATTATATTTTGTCTCACTAATTAATAATTTCATATCAGATTTTAAGTAGATACACCTAGATACATATTTTTGCTACTAGATATACTGAAATAGGGAGAGAGACAAGCAAGAACATGAAGGAGGTGAGTAAGATTTGTCTATATATCTCAAATACATGTGAATCACACTAGATACATATATTTGATGTGATTCACATGTAATCGGGATACCGATACGTGAGCGATATAGAGAATGGCGAGTGATATGTGAGGGAGGTGAGCGAGATTTGTCTATGTATACTAGATACATGCGAATCTATTTGGATACATTGTATCTAGAATAAATTACACTTAAATTTGATCTCATGTATCACGAAATACATGTTTTATGGACGTATCTTGTCGCACCAAAATTTAGTAAGATTCATAATATTGCAAACTAACATACATCTAAGTACTAACTTCAAAAATAGTAGAATTTTAGTAAGTTTTCCAATAAAAAATGTGTTAAATTTAACTGTGGATCCCACATGGCTAACAAAATCGATCATTGTTATCTTTTTTATTAGTTCCAAAGAAAGAATTTCATGAAATATAACATCATTGTCTCTACTTTATCTAACAAAATTTATTATTTTCTCTTACTTAAAACATAAATCGGTGGAATAATATTTTGGAAAAGAGAACATAGTAAATTTTGTTGGAGAAAGTAGAAAAAAATAGTGTTAGATTTTATGGTGTTCTTTCTTTTGAGCTAACAAAGAAGTCAACTATAACGACTTTATCCCGTCCTTATAGAAAAGCCAATGGGGAAAATTTTGGACTGGAAAACTTTTTAGTAGTAACTTGAGAATTCCTAGCCTAGTCCAGATTTGGACGAAATTGGAGTCAGTGAGGTATAGGGAAATATGGTAATTAATGAGAGATCTAATTATGAGTTTTATGACATGAGTAAGCTATGACGTTAAGGAACCCGTACGACTTTACGGAATCTAATTCGGGCAAGTAGAACTCCCGAAACTGATCTTAGCGTGAACGGGTAATGTTTGATTATTATGGGTCGAAGGTATGTTGTGAAATGGGGTTCTGGAACTCTAAATTAGACTCTATGTCTCCGTGCAAGACACCAGGGTGGGCTGCTATAGCAGGGTAGGGTCTGCCACAGCGGGACAGACGCAACTTAAGTCGAAAATAAACCCCAAAAATGTTATTATTCTGAAAGTTTCGTTCTTGAGAGCTAAGAGATGACCCAAAACTTTTTCTTGAAGGTTTTTCACTTGTTCTAGATCTAAAGGTAAAGATTTTACTCCCCTAATCCATATTTTGATCCGTAGAACTTAGATTCTTGGGTAATTATTGTTGGGGGAAGGTTTTGATCTGAAGTTAATGGTGGAAAAAGCCCTAAGTTGGGTATTGAGATCTTGGGTTTGGCCTAGGGTTGATGATTTCGAATGTAATTCGGGTAATTAGGCCTTGTTTATTTATCCTTGCATTAATTGTTCTTTGTAGACCTAGAACAAGCAGAAAGAATTCGAAAAGGGAAGATTCAAGTGCCTTAGGAGGATTCAAGCTTGGTTTCGAGGTAGGTGATGGTTTGATTTCATGTTTGTGTGATGTATGTTAGTATTTGCTTCATTGTAATACATGTATGTATGAGAATGTTGCACTATTGATCACACCTAATGCAAATGAGTATGAATAAACTATTGTAATCCATGAATCAATACTTGATTGTATGATTATGAGAATGTACATTGTGATTGTAATTGTGGCATGTTGAATGGATCGGGTGTCACATTCCGACACACTTCCTGGGATCGGATGTCACGTACTGACATACATATTGGATCGGGTGTCTGATTAATAACATTTCAAAGACACTACTTCCAATTCTAAGTGTCAACGATCGTAAATCAGTATAAAACCCAACTAACTGAGTTGGGGTCGAATCCCACAGGGAGCGGTACGTGTCTCAAATTCAATTAGAAAGTATGAATGTAGTCTAATCAGCCATATGAATAGAAGTTATCGATTAAATACATAATCAAGTAAAAGGGGTGACACGAATGTCAGATCGGGGTTTTGGTTTTATATTATAAACTAAAAATAGTCACAAAACTATGAAATAACAAAAAATGAGATGGATTCATGAGATGTGATTGATTATAGGCAAATATAGACATATGGGTACTTGCAACTATTAGTAAATAGCTAATTATTAGTGAGTAGGCTAGGCTATAAGGGAGGTAATTTTCTTTCGAACAATTACCCCGAATCAGGTGATTTCTCTCGAACATCAACAAGCATGCAAATTAAGAGCAGCCCACACCTTAATCCATTCACTCTCTTGAGCTAAATGTGTGGGATTGGGTTTAGAATTTACTCTCTCGAGCTAACCCCAGATCAACCCAATACCCATAAACCATCAATCAAAAACCTTAGTTCTAAAACCTCTCTCTCGAGCAAGCCAAGAACACAAATATATAATTGCATTTGCAACTACAATTCTTAAATTAAACCACAATTAATGATTAAACTCACTTTTAAATAACATTTAAACTAACAATTTGCAATACCCATAAACTAAATCTGCCCATAATCACATGATCACACCCCAAATATTAGGGTTTTAGCTAGACATCATAAAAAGGTAAAAACAGTTACCAAATTGATTATCCATCAACTGGGTAAGAGTGATTTCATCCTTACAATGCTCCGTTTGGATTAATCTCCAAGACCCACTTGTAATATCTCAAAGTGAATTTCTTGAATCCTTTGAAGCTAAGGAAAAACTCTAGAGAAAACTGTCTCCAGATGATAGAACTTGATAAAAATTCTCTCCAATGTCCAAAAGATTCTAAACTAAATGTCAAAAACATATTTATAGTTGCCAAAAATAAGCTACAAAAGCCCATTCAGCGAAGAAAATCGGGCTCGCCGAACCACTCGGCGAGCCGCCCTTTGCTCTCTTCCATTGCCTTTTCACATTGTCATTCAGCATCCTTGGGTTCTATAACTTTAGGCGATCTATCACTGCATTGCGGAACTACTCGGCGATGCGCCAAGTGCTCCTTGTCGCCGATTTGGTTTTTTTCCTCAGGGCAGGCCCACTGGAACTTTAGGGGTGGAACTCGCCCTTCGGCGATTCGCCAAGCGTACTTGGCGATCACCAGGCTTGCGTTCCTTCAATTCTTTGGTTTGTTTTGTTCCTTTTTTCATGTTAGTTTCCTTGCTTTGTTCCTCAATCAATGTACCTGAAAATCAAGGATTTTTCATCAGTTTATGGCACAAATTAAGCATTTGAGGACACTAAATATATATAAACAAAGCCCAAAATGAGTCCAAATCCAGGACTCATCAACACTCCCAACTTAAACTTTTGCTTGTCCTCAAGTTCAGTAGTACAAAAAGGATGTTTGAAAAAGCGCTACAAAAGACTGTACATGAATGCACACAACAAGACTCGACTACTCATGCAATGATCAATTATGCACTCAAAGATTCAAGTTTTGACTTCACCATTACCAAAGATGCTCAAGCTCACAATACTCGCTTCAAATGCAAGTTCAAGTTCAACAAAGGTACTCAAATGCCCTCACAACATAGATGATTCCATACTCACACACAATTTCTCAATAATTTATAGTTCAGGAATCACAAACGACTCTCACACTCACAAAGATGAACACATGCATGACTTCACCCATATGTTTGCCCTTATTTTCCAATCAACATTTGTTTGAGCTCACTCAAGATAAAAAAGGTCTTTTCAAGGCTTGTAACGAGGCTGAGTGTAAATGAATGGTCATTTGGGTCCAGTGGCTGCTACCCTCATGAAATGTGATCTGAACATAATTTTTCTTCCTTTTCTTCACATTTTACTCATGTTCAAAATTCACCTCATTATTCAACTTCCAATGGACTACCGGAAACCCCATTTCTTTTGCAACTTTCACAACTTTATTTCACAACTTTTTCATTCTTTTTCTTTTGCTTTCTTCTTTTCTTTCTCTTTGTTTATATGGAGGGATTCCATCCTTTTCAAGACCATTGCTAAAAGGGGGATTTTTGACACTTCTTGATTTACCTTCTCGTTTTACCACACCCCCAACTTAGGCTTTTGGCCTAAGTTGGATATTCAAACAAACCATATTTCATGAGAGTTGTGGGTGAATGGATAGAGAGGGGTCATAATTATTCAAGTTTCTTCCAAGAAAAGGGTAAAGCTCATAGGGGTTCAAGCAAGGTTCACACACCTCACAAGGTTGGCCACAAAAAGAGGTATATTGTCAAATTGTTTCACCACTCAAAATTGTTGCCTAAGATCATTTCAAGAGCTTACATCACTTATTCATCCGGACCAACGGGGAAAATTCTAGGTGTCAGCACACACAATGTTCAAGGTAAGCTCATCTCACAAGGCATTGTCACCAATATCAAACGAGACTCATTTGAGCTAGTGTGAAATGTTTGTCACAAGAGACTCCATTCAATAATCTGCTAGTCCCAACGAGATGCAAAAAGTCGACATATTGTCTATGCAACTTCATTTGGCCTCATCGTAGCCACACATTCATTTTTGTTTGATTAAGAGAACTATTTAAGTCATCGGTATTGATCATAACTGATACTCAAATTTGCACAAGAACTACCACAATCACACACAAAAGAGGTGGCAATTTTTTTTAAAAATTGGTTAGAAACCATTTCCATTCAAAAACAAGGATCTACAAGCTCAAATATCCACAAGATAGAATCAAAACACAATTTAAAACACAAAACCCAATATGTACATAAGAGGTAGGTATGGAAATACCTCACCCCACCACAAATGAAAAGCAGTTGTCCTCAAATGCAACAAAAAACAACCAAAATCAATAAAAGCAATAGAAAGGGAGGTAAAGAATGGTCATGTCAACTCAGTCGCACCATCTGTCGGGGCATCAATGCCCAGTGTCAAACTCTGATATTGGGCATCAGTACTCGTAGTAACATTAATATTGGCTCCACTAGAGCCTGCCATGGACGTCTCTGTCAGCAATGTCTGAATGAATGGCTGTACAATCATCTCCTCTAAATTATGAAGGTCCTCATAGATGGTCGCCTCCTGATCATCAAGCTGCTCCTCATATGTCTCAGCCTCAGACTCTACAACCACATCATCGGCTCTAATATCATCTCTGATGGTAGCCGAAGGCATATCAGAACAAGCCAGAATATTTGTGCCCATGTTATCAGGGATCTCTACAGTCCCAAAAAATATCGACATATCAGTGGACTTCAGCAGGTCCACATCCTTTCTCAACTCAGCAATTGCAGCGTTCAATGTCGTCACCTCATCAGTGGCTCCCTGACCTCTCTCACAAACCTATATCCATTTCGTGAGGGCATCAATAGACTCTCTAACAGGTGTCACAACAGCAGCGAGATCACTCTCAATCATCCCAGGGACTGCAGCCTCTAGCCTAGAGGCATGCACATCAGCAAAATGGGCTAGATCTCCCATCTATATTATCGCAGTCTGGGTGAGTGGAGGTTGAAAAGCAGCAACACTAGTAACAAACCTAGGAGGCAGGGGAGAGGTAGAAGAACTCGGAGTCATAGAAGGGGCAGTACTAGAGATACCTGAAGGCCTAGTGGCCGGAGTAGGCAATACTGCCTCTGTAGGAAAAGTCTCAATGTCAACAGATGACGATGAATCCATCGGGGCAACCTTCTTCTTCTCAGCCTCATCCTTCAAGTACTCGGCCTCAATGCGCTGGATGTCGGTAAAGGAGGTGGGAATCACTTTCATATCCTTCTTCTCATCACGGGGCACTTGGGCTCGTCTGCACAACTCGGTGATCAACACTAGGAAAGGGAGTGAGGTATATCATTGTATGTCCCTCATGTCCATCTCATGTCTAATAATCATGCATAAATTGAGCTCCTTCACATTAATGATGTACCCAAAACAGGCTGCCTTCGTGTGTCGGAGGATAGACTCATTCTGGGACGGTATGATTGTGCTGCTAATAAACCCAAACCAGTACCTCGCCGCCACATTTAGATCTTTCTTCTTTATGGGTACCCCGACCTCAATCCACCTAGGTGTATTGTCTGAAAGGAGAGAAGCGAACCAACTTTTCATGTCCTTCAATGCCGTTGTCTTGATCATATTCTGGTAATCGTCTGAGGTACGTTCAGTGCATCCCAAAATAACATTGATGTCATCACTATCACATTTCACTTTCCTTCCCCGGACAGCCACATAGTCTATTGGCTTGAAGGTAGCAACCTTCCTCTTTCCTTATGGCACCAGAGCACCATAGGCAGTGTAAAACTCCTGGACCCAATTAGGAATGTAGGTACCACGAGGTTTAGTAAAATATTGGAAATTGTGGGCTTTTAGGGTGCGCCAGATCTCTGGATATTTTTCCACCACACTGTCTATGGAAAATCTCTTCTCCTCGATAATAGTCCTTAGTATCTAGGCCTTTAGTATGTTGAGAGACCGGGAGGAGGACCCTGTGCAGGAGGTGATGGGACCATAACTTGGTCTGGAACAGGAGGAGGAGTAGTGTCTTGGAGTACCCGGATCCTAGACGGATCATTCAACCTCTTGGAGCACATTTCAGCTCTCCGGGCTAGTAGTAGTTGATCATCCTCAAGTTCAGAAATGTCAGCCTGAGGGTCCTGGTGCTCTCCCTCACTCTGAGAACTGGTGAGGTGAGTAGAGTAAACTCCCTCACTGTCGGAGCTGACCTCCGGTGACTTAGCAGCAGACGCCTTGCCCTTTTCTTGACATTTCTCACCTGTGGTAGGAAGTTTTGTTGCTTTTTCTTTGGATGCAGCTGCATCCTCATTGATAGTGATTCCCTTTCCCCGCTTGCGAGGCTGCATGTCTCGTCCTGCTAATTTTGGTCTAGCCATATCTGCAAAACACATCAAAATAGAGTTAGAAATAATCCAAGAAAAATCTCAAAATTTAGTTGCAGAAAGACTCGCCGAACCAATCGGCGAGTCACCGAGACACTTTGGCGAGACAGATCAGGTTCGCCGAAAGGACTAGCCTGAAAGTTTTCTAGAAAAAGAGCAGGTCGGCGATATGCAGGGCCCTTTGTCGAATCACCAAAATGTCTCGGCGAGCTCAGACTAGCCCATCGAAAGTTACAGTGTGTTTTAGGAGTTAAGGGCGCAGAAAGGGCGATCAAGGGAGACTTTCGGTGATTCACCGAGTGAACTCGGCGAGCTCAGCCTTCCCGCCGAAAGTTGCAAACTCTAATCTAGCCAAAACACAAAATTAAGGGAAATCAAGGGGGACATTGGCGAACCGCCGAACGGTTCAGCAAGCTCGACGACTTTCCCAACGTGCCAAATTTCAACCCCACTTCCCAAATTCAAACCCGCAGCCCTCTAAATAAAAATCAAACCACACACTTATGCAATTAGACTCAGACCCACTCGACCCATGCCACCGGGGTACTTACACTTCCCCCAGTTTGGCCAAAATTAGCCATTTGATGACTTTTTCCCTTCTCTTTCCTTCCAAATGGCGTTATATTGTGCTACTCTCTATCACGGTCTCTACGACCCTCATATCTATTCCAACCTTGGTTTCCACCCGGCCTTAGGTAGTTAGCACGATAGCCTCCTCCTTGGTTGGCTAGAAAGTTCACTTCCTCTCTTCAAATTTTGCCTCTTCGGAGTTTACACCACCAACACCGACAAAATTAACACTTTTTGTACCAGCACCAATGACATTCTTAGCCAAGATGTCCAGTTGGGTCATCATCTTTTCCATGTTTTGGTCTCTCTCTTGATTTTTTTCAATCTGTTCCTTTGTCAATTTATAAGTAAGAAGAGAGACTTGATCTTCACGGGTGTACCATGCCCGGTTAAGCTTTCATAGTGTTGGATTTGTTCACCCTCATGCCAATCATGTGATTTTTATGCATAAATTCGTCCTTAAGGTTGATTGATTTGAATTCTTGAGGTTTTAGCTTCATTCTTTAACAATGGAGTCTTGTTGAGTTCTTGAGGTGAGGGTCTTGCGAATGAGCATTGTTCTTGGTGGGTTTTGTATGGATTTCATTGTAATTGTGTTCGGTTTATGATTCCAATGGAGTTTGTGTCATGTCCCGAGCCTACACCCTGGGCGTAACTAGCACTCGAGAACCATTTTGGTCCCTAAGCGAACCCTTGGCCTGACTCAATACTCAACGAAAGACTTTCTTTAAAATACATGAACTCAAAGAAAATATTTAACTCAAATGTGTCAAATAAATAACTCAAAAATGTATAGAAACATTCAACTGGCCAAAAGAAGGCAACTAAAGTCTTAAACATTAACAATGAAGATGAAAAAGACTACTCAAAATACTGCTATCTACGAAGCCTCTAATAACTATGAGGGAAGTCGGGACAAGACCCACGACCTCCTAACAATACTGAAAGTAGATGTGAAACCCTCCAAACCAAAGAGGCTCACCAAAGCAACTCTGGAACTGCAAGTGGTATCAACAGAGTGCATGTTGATGACCCTGACTACCTGTATCTGCATCACAAAAGATGCAAGCCAAATGGCGTCAGTACATGGAATGTACGAACATGCAAAGGGAACTCTTAAACACAAACATAAGCTTGAACTGATAAAAAGGAAGAACATACTCACCTCATCTCAACTCAACTCAACTCAACTCAAGGATACTCAAGGATATACAAAGATACTCAAAGATACTCAAACTCAGAAATACTCAACTCATTTCAATATAAAGGCAACAATAAAGATGCATTATGAAGAAAAAAATTTAAAAAGTAGATAATAACTCAATGTATTTAAAAGTACAATAATATTTTTTCTTACTCTTATTTGGGAGATTCTATAACGGACAACCATCACTATGAGTTATGTGATGATACAACGTCTTGCCCACACTGCCAGAACTGTCTTATACCTTACCGGAGTATAGGACATCCTCAACTAAGTGGATCCACTAAGCTATGCTTAAAAGCAATAAAGAATAATCTAAAAAGTATGACATATTTGACCCATGTTGGCATACATGGTTTACAAGGACTTTGAGATGTCTGAACTCGTCGCCATATCGGTGCTCAATACTACTCCCTGTAATATAACTCATGCTCATATGTTTAAAAATATTTCTTCATCCTCAAACTTTGAGATTATTACTCAAAAGGTTCTCTTAAAAGATATAGTGCTCAAAGAACTAATTTGGAAATCAAAGTTTCCCCTCATTTTAAATGTAAAACATTTACTCTTGGGAAAACTTAGTTCTCTTATATTCATTTTTAAAACATGAATTGAACTATCCTCATCCTCATGCTCAAGTACTCAAGTCTTAAAACAAGTTTTAAAAGTTTGTAAAAGACTTCTCAAAATGACTCAAAGGACTCCTTCAAACTTTACTCTTAACTCTATCTTGAATTTGAAATGTGAATTCAAGAGTTATGATTCATGAAATATAGGATCTCTCGATAATTAACGAAGGTTTAAATATTTAGGATTAAGAATAAAATAAAAGCTCGACTCTAAGGAACACGTGCGTAACGAGAACGAAAAAGAAAAGTGGTCTGACATTTTGGGCACATGAGTGGCGCATCGCCCCAGGCCTCCAATTACTGGGGGCGATTTCTGGTGCACTTCTGGCACCCCACACCAAGCTTACTGGCGCATTGGGGGCGCGACGCCCCAACTTGTTTCTAGAACATCCTGACAAATTTTTCTTCTCGATATTTTGCCCTAACTCACCTAGAATCAATTGATTTCTTCCAAACCCCCTTAGATTCATAAGCCCAATATAAGTAAATGAAAATCTACTCAAATTTCCTCAAGAACAACCCTCAAACTCAAAACCCTCGCCTCAATAACTCATTAAACTCCAATAATAAAGAGTGAAGAATGAAACTTCAAGAAAACTCATCAAGAACTTCAATACACATATTTCATGGACGAAGTCAATAAAGAAACTCATGATTGGCGTGAGAGTGAACGAAACCATCACTATGAAAGCTTACATACCTCGTAAGGATCAAATCCTTGGAAAAATTCCTGAAAGATCGCAAAAATGTTGAATGCTTGAAGCTTTCCTTCCTTTTCACCCCTTGAACTTTACCCTAACTTTACAAATGTTTTAGACTTTAGCGTAAACTGATTTTAATCAGCTTTGACCCCTAATTTGGGTGGAAAAATGTGTGGACTTAGTGGGTTAAGGAAAATACCAAAATAACCCTCCATAATTCGGATGGATTTCCTTAACTGGGCAGGCTGAACTCAAACTGGCATATATCCCTCATCCAAACTCGAAATTTAGCAAACTCGATGGCGTTGGAAAGAGGATTCAAAGATCTTTCATTTAATATCTCATGGTCCACCTATATCATCTTGTGATGAAATTTATGGTCGTTTGACGTTGACCCAAAACTCAAAATTGAAGAATAACTTGCACAAATCTCAAATTGGTTATTTCTAATTTAGTTCTTTCTAAAATTAGCCCTTTCTAAGACCGAGGTGTTACAATATGTCCCCCTTGGGAACATTCATCCTCGAATGAGATCTCTCTAAATAGAATTAGGGGTAGGAATGTAACACCTCACTATTTAAAAGAACTAGAAAGAGCTAGAATTAGAAAGAGTTGTTTTTGGAAAGAATGAAAATCTGGAAAATTTGTTAAGTTATGTTAAGTTTGAGTTGTTGGTCAACTTTAAATGACCATAACTCCTATATCAGGATGAGTTAGGTGTTCTTCCATCTATCGTAGGAAATATCTTGGAATAATCTTTCCAACGCCGCTGAGTTTACTCAATTCTGAGTTCATATGAGTGAGATATGCTCATTTGAAGTAGAGTTGTTCAAATAAGGAAAGTCTAATCCGGATTTTAGAAGGGCATTATGGTCTTTTATATACCCCATGACATAATTTCATTTTTGGGTAATTAATTTGGGTCTAAACTGATAGGATTCAGTTTACGCTTTTAAAATATTGAGTTAGGGTTTTAGAGAAGAGAAAAGAAGAAAAGAAGAGAGGAGAAGAAGCAAGAATCGTCAAATTCTCGAAGCTAAGATCACGGATTTCGTCAATGGGTAATCCCTATGAGGTATGTGAGATCATATAGCCTTGGTTTAGTTCACTCACGTGCCAATCATGATTCAATTCAGCGAAGTATATTGATTTGAAAGTAAATCTTATGAGTTCTTGATGAAATTTGTTTGAAATCTTGTGGATTCTTGTCGTTGAAGTTCCTTGACTTTGATTCATGATTTTAGGTGTGAATTCAAGTAGAATCTGATGTATTTTTATGGTATAGTTGATTCTAAGTGTTTGGGGAAAGAACCAAGTCGAAATAGGGGGTTTAGAGATGAAAAACGAAGAAGAAAAATTGAAACCCACCCAGGAAGGGGCCTGGGGCACCGCCCCAGCCAGAGCACCCCAAAAGGGGCTCCGAAGTTTGGGCTCTGGCGTGCCGCACCAGCCAGAGCGCCCCAACCCAGCCCCTGAAGTTTTTCCTCTTGTGCCCCACGTCGCTCAGAGCGCCAGGGACGCCAGGTTTTCCATCATTTCCCCCTCCTTTCCATACTAGTTCCTTAGCAATTTACCTATGTTTCTATTGAGTTTTCCATTTCCTGTTTTAATGGTTGAGACTTGAATTTCCATGTTGGCTATGTTTAATATTTCTTAAATACATTTGCATGAGTTATCCTTTGAGACTATTTCTTGTGTTTAAGACTTCCGCTGAGTAAGTAAGCCAGGCAAAGGGTTCGCTTAGGGCTAATAATGGTTTTCGAGTGCCAGTCCCGCCCAAGGTGTAGGCTCGGGGCATGAAAAATTTGGTATCAGAGCATAGAGTTCAATAGTCCAAGGGAGTCTATGAAGTCGTGTCTGTAGAGTCCTAGTTATCGGTGTGAAGTGCGCTACATCTATAATTAGGAGGCTGCAACATTTAGGAACTATCTTACTTCTTTCATACTCATTTCGTGCGATAGAGTTCATCTCTATATAGTTTCTTTCTAACTCGTGCTTGTGCGTAACCGATAGTGAGTTTGGTTGTATTTGAGAGTGCTTTCATGGGGCGTTTCTTTCTCCGTGAGTTGCGAGAGGCAAAGATAGGAGAGTTTCTCGCCTTTAACCAGGAATCGATAAGTGTTCATGAGTACAGTTTTAAATTTACCCAATTTTCCCGTTATGCTCCGGAGATGGTTGCGTATATGAGGAGTAGGATGAGTTTATTCATTGCTGGGTTGTCTCACATGTGAAGCAAGGAAGGCAAGGAAGCTATGCGGATAGGGGACATAGACATAGCAAGGCTGATGATCCATGTGCAACAAGTTGAGGAGGACAAGTTAAGGGATAGAGAATAGTTTAAGAATAAGAGGGAAAAGACATCACGGAATGAGTCTGGGCAGAAGAAGAGTAATGCCAACCGGTCATCCTTCCAATAGAAACAAAAGGGACCTGCTCCATCATCTGCTAGTGCACCTGCACCAAAGAACAAAGGTGAGTACAATAGTCAGAATTTCAGAGCTAAACCTCTCTATTCTCAGGGTAGTATGGCTCAAGGGGGTAGTAAGCCTCTTGCATGTGCTAAGTGTGGTAGGAAACACTCAGGGATGTGTCTTGATGGCTCTACTAGTTGCTTCAAGTGTGGCCAGAACGATCATTTTATGTGAGAGTGTCCAAAGAGCAAGCAGGGTAATCGTAACGGGGGCAATAGAGCCCAGTCTTCTTCAGTTTCTCCACCGGATAGGGTTGCACCTAGAGGAACTACTTTCGGTACTGGCGGAAGAGCAAACCAGCTATATGTTATCATTAATCGCCAAGAGCAAGAGGATTCTCCAGGTGTTGTCACTGGTATGATCCAAGTCTTTAACTTTAATGTTTATGCTTTGCTAGACCCAGGAGCGAGTTTATCCTTTGTAACTCTGTATGTTGCGATGAATTTTAATGTTATTCCTGAGCAACTTAGTGAACCCTTCAGTGTTTATACACCTGTTGGTGAGTCTATTCTAGCAAAAAGAGTCTATCATGATTGTCCTGTTTCCGTCAATCACAAGAGTACCATGGCTGATTTAGTTGAGTTAGACATGGTATATTTTGAGGTCATTCTTGGAATGGACTGGCTTCATGCCTGTTATGCCTCAATTGATTGTAGAACTCGAGTTGTTAAGTTCCATTTTCCAAAAGAGTCAGTCTTAGAGTGGAAAAGTAGTTCAGCAGTGCCGAAGGGTCGTTTCATTTTGTACCTTAAGGCAAAGAAGTTAGTTTCTAAGGGGTGTGTCTATCACTTAGTCCTATTTAATGACTCTAATGTTGATATACCTACTATTCAGTTAGTTTCGGTAGTAAAAGAGTTTCCAGAAGTCTTTACAGATAATCTTCCCAGAGTCCCTCCTGAGAGAGAGATAGACTTTGGTATAGATCTTCTTCCAGATACTCATCCTATATCAATTTCTCCATATATGATGGCACCAGCAGAGTTAAAAGATTTAAATAAGTAGTTGAAAGATCTCCTAGATAAGGGCTTTATTCGACCAAGTGTCTCACCTTGGGTCGCTCCAGTCTTATTTGTGAGAAAGAAAGATGGTTCCCTTAGGATGTGTATAGATTACCACTAGTTGAACAAGGTTACCATCAAGAATAATTATCCTCTTCCGAGAATTGATGATCTTTTCGATCGCCTTCAGGGTGCTACTTGTTTCTCTAAGATAGACCTCAGATAGGCTACCATGAATTGAGGGTAAGGGAATGTGATATTCCAAAGACAACATTCAGCACCCGTTATGGTCATTATGAGTTCTTAGGTATGTCATTTGGTTTGACCAATGCACCTGGAGCATTCATGGACCTTATGAATAGAATATTCAAACCTTATTTAGATATGTTTGTTATCGTATTCATTGATGACATACTAATCTATTCAAGGAATGTGGAAGATCATGCTAGTCATCTCAGAATAGTTTTCCAAACTTTAAAGGATAGAGAGTTGCATGCCAAGTTCTCTAAGTGTAAGTTTTGCCTTGAGTCTGTGGAATTCTTAGGCCACATTGTGTCTGGAGAGGAAATTAAAGTTGATACCCTAAAAATAGAGGCAGTGCAAAATTGGCCTAGACCCGCATCTCCAACTGATATTAGGAGTTTCTTGGGTTTGGCTCGCTATTATAGAAGGTTCGTAGAGGGGTTCTCATCTATTTCATCCCCTTTGACCAAGTTAACTCAGAAAATAGTTAAGTTTCAATGGTCTGAAGCTTGTGAGAAAAGCTTTCAGGAATTGAAAAAGAGGTTGACTACTGCCCAGTATTGACCTTACCAGAAGGTACGTAAGGCTTTGTTGTATATTGTGATGCGTCTAGAGTTGGTTTGGGTTGTGTGTTAATGCAGAATGGCAAAGTTATAGCTTATGCCTCCAGACAATTGAAAGTTCATGAGAATAATTACCCAACTCATGACTTACAGTTGGCCGCCGTAGTTTTTCCTTTAAAAATATGGCGCCTTTATCTTTATGGCATTCATGTGGATGTGTTCACCGATCACAAAAGCCTTCAGTATGTGCTTACTCATAAAGAGCTTAATCTCAGACAAAGAAGGTGGTTGGAATTACTCAAAGATTATGACATGAATATTCTTTATCTCCCAGGTAAGGGTAATGTTGTTGCTGATGCCTTGAGCAAGTTGTCTATGGGTAGTACCGCCTATTTTGAGGAAGATAAGAAAGAGCTAGCAAGAGATGTGCATAGACTTGCATGCTTAGGAGTCTGACTAATGGATTCCACAGAAGGAGGAGTAGTGGTGATGAATGGGGCTGAATCATCTTTAGTGTCTGAAGTTAAAGAGAAGCAACACCAAGATCCTATTTTGTTTGAATTTAAGGCAAATGTTCATAAGCAAAAAGTTTTGGCTTTTGAAAAAGGGGGAGATGGTGTATTGAGGTATCAAGGTAGGTTGTGTGTACCAAGGGTGGATGAACTCCAAGAGAGGATTATGGAGGAAGATCAGAGCTCCAGATATTCCATTCATCCAGGTTCCATAAAAATGTATCATGATTTGAGAGAAGTTTATTGGTGGAGTAGTATGAAGAAGGGCATTACAGAGTTTGTTGCTAAGTGTCCGAATTGCCAACAAGTTAAAGTAGAGAACCAAAAGCCCAGTGGTATGGCTCAGAATATAGAACTTCCAGAATGGATGTGGGAGATAATAAACATGGACTTCATCACTGGTTTGCCAGGTCTTGCAGGTAGCATGATTCTATTTGGGTGATTGTCGATAGAATGACAAAGTCAACCCACTTTTTGCCGATAAAGACTACCCATTAAGCAGAGGACTATGCCAAGTTATATCTTCAAGAAGTATTTAGACTTCATGGAGTTCCGGTCTCCATTATTTCAGACATATGTGCACAATTTACTGCACAGTTTTGGAAGTCATTCCAGAATGGCTTGGGTTCACATGTGAACTTAAGTACTGCTTTTCATCCTCAGACAGATGGGCAAGAAGAGCATACTATTCATACTATAGAGGATATTTTGAGGGCTTGTGTGATTGACTTCAAGGGTAATTGGGATAATCACCTACCTCTTATTGAATTTGCTTACAACAATAGTTACCACTCTAGCATCCAAATGACTCCTTATGAGGCTCTTTATGGGAGAAGATGTAGATCTCCTATTGGATGGTTTGAAGTTGGTGAAGCAGGTTTGATAGGACCATACTTAGCTCATCAATCTATGGAGAAAGTGAAAGTTATTCAAGAAAGGTTGAAAACGGTGCAGAGTCGTCAGAAATCCTACACTGATGTTAGGAGAAGGGAGTTGGAGTTTGAAGTAGATGATTGGGTCTACTTGAAAGTATCACCCATGAAGGGTGTTATGAGATTTGGTAAGAAGGGGAAGCGTAGTCCCCGGTATATTGGTCCTTACAGATATCCAAAAGGATTGGTAATGTAGCTTATGAATTGGAGCTACCACAAGAGTTAGCAGTGGTTCATCCGGTATTTCACATTTCCATGTTGAAGAAGTGCATGGGAGATCCTTCATTGATCATACCAACTGAAGATATTGGGATCAAGGATAGATTATCTTATGAAGAGATTCCGGTTCAAATTCTAGATCGCCAAGTTCGCAAGTTGAGGACTAAGAAAGTAGCATCAGTCAAAGTCCTTTGGAGGAACCAATTTGTTGAGGAAGCTACTTGGGAAGCTGAGGAAGATATGAAGAAGAGATATCCACATATCTTTGAACCCGGATAAATTCCAGACCAAGGTACTAATTCTCTTCTTAGTACTCTTTAATTTATAAGTTAGCATGTTGTAATTGCATTGCTTTTTGGGTGTTTGAACTTAATGTTAGATGTTACACCCTTAGCCTACTAAGAGTAATATCATTCGAGGACGAATGTTCCTAAGGAGGAGATGTTGTAGCACCTCACTATTTGAAAGAACTAGAAAGAGCTAAAATTAGAAAGAGTTGTTTTTGGAAAGAATGAAAATCTGGAAAATTTGTTGAGTTATGTTAAGTTTAGTTGCTGGTCAACTTTAAAGAATCATAACTCCTAACTCAGGATGAGTTAGGTGTGCTTTCAGATATCGTAGGAAATATCTTGGAACAATCTTTCCAACTCCACCGAGTTTACTCAATTCTGAGTTCATATGAGTGAGATATTCCCATTTGAAGTTGGGACGTTCAAATAAGGAAAGTCTATTCCGGATTTTAGAAGGGCATTATGCTCTTTTCCATACCCCATGACTTAATTTCGTTCTTAGTTAATTAATTGGGGTCTAATCTGATAGAATTCAGTTTATGATTTTACCACCCATGAACCGTAGCGTGACCCATGGTCCGTCCTGGCGGTCCGTGGTACACCACCTGCAGCCCTCCACAGAAACTAAGGCAAATTTCATCTTAGGGTCGACCTACGTCGAGACCTACGAGCCGTAGGTGGGACCACGGTCCGTTGTCCAGGCCGTGGTTCAGACCCCTCAGAATCCAGTCCCAAACGCGAGTCGACGGTTGATAGGACGAGCCATGAGTCAGTCCATCGGTTGGCCCCGACAACTTTTAAGTAAGGGGTCGTTTGGTATTTTCCCTATGCATTGGACCCGTAAAATACGTCGTTTAACCCCCTAAACTATGTAGTTTTGGTCAGTTTTAGCCTAGTAACTAAATTAGAACTTACCCAAGTTAATTCATTCTCCAAGATTCTTAAACTTTGGATGAAAAGAGGAGAAACGAGGAGCCCCAAACCCTTCCAAGAACGCAACAAGTTCTCGCCAGTTCCATCCTCAAAATCGAAAGATTTCTCCGTGAAGTTCGTCACTAGGTATGTGGAATTTCACTGGTGGGTTCCTTTCACCCATTAGGTCCCTAGAATTCAATCAGAATCTTGATTCTCTATATTATGTTAGACCTAGGGTTTCTAGAATTTTAGAATTTATGTTGTGATTCAGTTGTTAGACGAAACCAAATCAGATTATCATGTTTTCATGGAATTATTGCTTAGTTCTTGCTGGAAACTAAGAACCCTAGTTGTGTAGATTCGTTTAGTTCATGAATTACACTTGCTAGGTTAGATTACTCATATATACATGCTTCAATTAAGAATGTTTCATTATCAGTACATAAATGATGCATTTTTAGTCAACATTTCAGAACATCGATCTATCCAGTTTACTTCAGTTATATTGTATTTTATGCATTCTATTAGGAGTAGTCCTAATACCAAGTTGGACTAGGGTCAGTCACCCTTAAGTCCTAGAACTACGTTCCCCCATAGGTTCTAAGTCCCTTATGTGGGAATCAGTTTAGTGATCACACAAGTCATGCCTCTATACCTCTAGCGGGGTATATTGGGCCCTCTCTGTCACACCCCGAGATTACCCCCGAGATGGAGACACGGGACCTAGGACCACAAGTGATCCCAAGCTAACCCTGTTTGCATGATCATGAGCATACTAAAGATAATAAACTGATGCGGAAGCTAAATCATAATTAAAATGAAAAGATGGGGAATACCCATATACTATAACTGAGATAAATGATAACTGATGAATTTAATACAAAGAAGATACTAACTCACTACTAAGTTGAATCTAACTATGTCTGAAAATAGCCTCTAACTGACTAGAAATGCTGGGATAGGCCCCAGCTAAGTCTAGAAAAACTAAAACTAAAGGACTAAAAATACTGAAAGAAACTCATGACTATTGTCCTCGGAGAATGAGGACTCACCACTGATTCTGCTGAATTGGAGATCGGGAACAGATCTAAGCGTGATCTGGATGCTGAGAACATAAACCTACATCACGAGAAGATGTAGCGCACGTATCCGTCAGTACTTGAAAGGTACTGAGCATGCAGGGTAGAGTAAACCCGAAATAACATCATAACTGAACAAGCAATAAAGCAAGAGCATAATCTGAACATGATATAGATACTGAATACTGAGCTAACTGATGCAATGACCAAATTTATAACATGTTGAGACTGAATACTGACTGTACTGAAATATGGTCAATGTAATGGAGTCTGACTGAACTG